>JAECUM010055035.1:0-39827 GCA_016617855.1 Megalonaias nervosa
GTTGCCACGACGATACTTGGCCTTGCAAGGTATATCGATGATTATTCAAGATCAGCTGGTCCATCAATGATGTTTGCAAATGATACAACTGATCATCCAGAAAGCAGTAATGTAACTATAGGTAACGTATGAGCTGCAGGAGAAGCTGCTGATGCTCCTGCAGTATTATCAATGAATATAAATTTTAACTTAGGATTTGCACGTAAATCAATGTCAAAAGGTGGAAGAAGAACATTTTCGTGTACAATTCGACTGTCACATATATTTGGATTTTGTAGAAATGTCAGAAAGGTTATTTTCGGAGCTAAACATACAGTTGTACTCTTACGAAAAGCTACCGATGATGATGAAATTTGGCGCACTTTCGGTGATGCAGGTAAAGTAATACTAACAAAACTTTCTCTGTGGATGCCAGTAATGACTCCATCGATCGCCGAAGAACAACGGTTACTCTCTTTCATGGATCAAGGTGGTAAATCAATGTTGTCATGGTTAACGATGACCACAGATAGTGTTCAATGTAATGTTGATGGTTTATTCACATGGCATATAGCATCACAGCAAGGTGTATCTGCACCACGACATATATTCATCGCGTTTCAGGAAAATGCACGAATAAACTCACAATTACGTAGTATAATATTTGACAAACTTGGTGTTACTGAGGTTTCACTGAGAATAAATGGGCATCAAGAACCAGCTGAATATACAGTATTAAATTTTGAACAGAATCATGTTGCACGTGCATGTCATCGTTTGATGACATTTATGGGACGTGATCAAAATGTTGATTCTGGTCTACAAATATCACAACTAGATTTTACAACGTTGTATCCGATCTATTACTTTTCGCTGGAACGTTTGGATTTATTCATACAATCTGTCGTTGATATACACTTTCGAGCTCGTGTAACAGAAGTACCTGCTGCCGTAGCTGGTCCACTAGCTGTTCCTGGTGGTTATAGGGCAATCGCTGTTATACTCAGCGACAAAACAATGCTACTTGAAGGTGTTGGTGGACGAATGCGAGTCGTTGATGCCCCAGTAGAAAACATGTAATTAGATCACTCATGATAATTATAAATGTCATATCAACATGTTAATGTCAGTTGGATTCCTGGTCAGATTAAAAAGCTACAATCATCATCAAAAAATAATTGTGCGGTAAAAATATCACTAAAGCGAGAACAAATCGCAGGTGGTCCGAATAGACTATCATTATCAGAACGCCAGCATGGCACTTCAATGAAGCCAAACAATCAAAGACTGGCATACGACTTAATCTTTCTGCAAGTGCCATTAAAGACATCGCTAAAACGGGTGGTATATTTCCACTTCTTGCCGCGTTACCAGCGATAATAGCCGCTGCAGCCCCAGCTGTTGCAAAAGTAGCTGCGTTAGGTGCTGTTGGAACTGCTGCTGGAATGGCATTAAAGAAAGCAACGGGTCACAGAATAAAAACCTCCAAAAAAAAAAGGGAAAAGGTCAAAGACTTCCAGGGACCCCACATTCGTGGTACGGAAAAGGTCTAAGACTGCCCGGGACAGTTCGATGATTCTTCCTATGTCTATTTTGATTTACTTAATGCCACTGAAAAATTAAAAATAAAAAACTTCAGAGGAGTTTTTATGCGTGATCAATTACCAAAACAACTAAACAATATTGAAACTAGTATTATTAATCTCGATAAGAACTCTGGTCATGGCACTCACTGGGTTGCATATGCAATTGATCCACGTGGAATAATTTATTTTGATTCGTATAGGTTGGCGCCACCAAAAGAATTTTTAAAACATGTTAGCAGAGTACGAAGTACTGCTGTGCAAAAAAGTATTCCAATCTGGTATTCAACATCACCAACACAAAAATTAACAGATCCGCCAGTATGTGGCCGTGAAACCCTCGCTGTACTCGACGCAATTTCACTGGCACCGCCAGGAAAACCACATCATAAAGTCGTACACGAATATACCACCACCAGGCATAGCCGCGCACAAACGTTTTAAACAGACATTAGTAAATATAATGGTACATATTTATGGAAGATCTTCTCCCGGTAAAGCTCAGCAGCAAGGTGACTTATCGAAATATGCAACTCTTGATCAGTTCAGAAATGAAATCGATGATTTATTAAATATCACAAGTGTAGATCAAAATGAAGTCGTTGTTTTTCAGGATAAACAAGGACGATTAAAGACAAGTAATATACAACTGTCAGATGTACTTATACGAATTCCCACCGCGGTTGTTAATAATATCATCACTTTTGCTGATCAAGGTAAAATACAAGATTCCGGTAAGTCAGTTAACGATTATATCAAAAAAGCTGGTGATTCATTCACTGGTAACATTATCATGAATCAAAATAAAATTACATACCTTGGAAACCCAGCCACAGATACTGACGCATCAACAAAAAAATACGTTGATGATCAAGAATATAAATTTGTGTTAGTCAACGGTGGTATAATGCGTGCATTTCTCAACATGAATAATAATGGTATTAATAATCTCAGAACACCAGAATCAGATTTCGACGCTGCAACGAAAAAATACGTCGACGATAGCAACATTCCGACGGTGACATCATTAACAACAATCAACGATGAAATGACCGCATTCAAAACTGATTTTTCCAATCACGTACAAACATTCTTGAATTTTCGTAGAAACATAAACAGATCTGTATATGAATTTTTTGGTAATCCAGTGGTTGTAGATATTAAACTTGCTGACATTAACACAAAAATCAACGATATTGTTAGTGGAATCCCTAATATCGTTGAAATAACGAATCTGATTAAAATTCATCACAAGCAGATCATCAATGTGGTATACACAGTAGCATCAGGATCAGCAACATGGACACCACAAAATAACACCATCAAACATACCGCAGAAGTAACTGGCGTGTACAGGCTGTCTGTATTCAGTAAAGAAAAATTTAGGATATTTACTACATTTCCATGGCGTCATTCAATCGATGTTTTTTTCTGGAACTGTATCTATTATATTAAATAAAGATGTTGAAAAAGAATTTATATTGGAACCATCTGACAAAAAATTAACCCCGGTGTCTTACTGGTGGTGTCTGGAATTTGTCGCTGAAATTCCTCAATTAATTACTTAATTAAATGACTTAAATATAATGAATCAAACCCAGGGACCCCAGTCCCACATTGACGTGGATCGTTACAGATACAATCAAGTATGTGAGTGTCAGACCAAACTAAAAAATATCGTTGACAATTATACAGTAAAAGTAAAAAAATACCGCAGGCGTGTGGTTATCATTGATATAATTGTTTATTCAGTTCCTGCTATCATCGCGTCCGCAGGTGTATTGCTGTCAATAATAACAATGACAGCACCTGCAGTTGTAACAATTGTCGTTTCAACGGCAACAACATGCGCAGGTATCCTCAGTATTATCGCAAAAAAGATAGCTACATGTACAAACACAAAATGACACGAGTATATAATAAAACTACACACGTCGGTGTCTGCATGCATTAAACTATCGTCGTATCTTTCGGCGTATCTCAGTGATGGTAAAACATCCGATGAGGAGTTCATAACGATAATGAAAATTTACAATGAAGCATTCCTTGACAATAGCCACCAAGGCGAAAAAATAAATGACCAAAAAGTTCCCGATTTAAAATAATAACAGTAATAATAATGTCAGATCAAAGATCGCGCGAACTATTACAACAGATCGTCACTAGTACTACGCATACAAAAACTACAATGATATCATTAAATTCAACCAGTCCAGAATTTAGCGTTAATTTTCCAACTGCAATTTCAGCAAAAGAAATAGCGCTAGCACAATTACGAGTTTATCATAGCTGGTCAAATATCAGATCGAAATCGTTTGGTGGACTACCAGCAAACAATTCACTTGTGTTTGCAAATAAGAATAAACCTGATGAAACTCCTGATTGGCAAGTTGTTGGAATTTCAACGGGCAGTTATCAAATAGAACAGATTAATGATGAGTTCCAACGTAGAATTAAATCTATTACAGGAAAAGAATCCAAAATAGCAGTTACTATTTACGAACCAACATTATCAGCGGCGCTTGAAATAAATTCTACCGATTATGTTGTAGATATTTATCAAAGTTCGATCAGATTCGTGTTAGGATGGCCTGATGTTGCACCGGTTTATAATGGAATTCCAGAACCAGAACGAGAAGAATTTAAGACAAGCGAAAGAAAATATATAAAAGATCTAGAATATCTAAGTAAATTTCCGTGGGTACCCGCTGATCTATTAAAATATTATCATTATCAAGAGCTCTATGGTAGAAAATTATATATTAAAAGAAGACACTTACATAAATCATAAATCTGGAAAAATTCACATTAATGAAGAAGATTTTAAAGTATGGTCCGACCCAATTAAACTCGAGTACGAACAATCAATTAATAAATTACGAAATTTATTTTCTTCTTTATTACAATATTACAGCGAAGACGTAAAACAACAGATAATTGAAACAAAAAAACATTTAAACATTGTTGTGATAGATTTAAGACTTATTAATGATATAATTGTACACGCTGTAAGAGAGCGTAGGGGTATTATAGACTATCTTGATCATGATTTAGACTGGGATATGATGAAAGATTTGTTTACTAAATATTACAAAATAACAGAAGAACAATTAAAACATTTATAATACCAGGATTTGATAATACCGGAGTAATTGAATCATGGAAAAAAATAGCCCGCCACCGGTTATTCTTAAACATAATAACGATCCATACGGTGGAGGCCGTCATATATCACCTGGTATTGTTAATATAACATCAACGATCGCAGTCAATCTAGTATATGATGTAATTGATGGCAGCTATCAAGTAGATCTTTCAAAGTATAGGCCGGCCCAGCAAGGATATATATTATATTCATTTTGCCCTCATGTGCCCCCTGGGTATTTAATTCTATCAGAACCAGTTAACCCCGTTTATCTAAATGTATATAATCCGTTATTATCAAGGATACATTTCAAACTTACAGACCAAATAGGACGCATTCTGGATTTGCAAAATGAGGTTTTAAGTATAAATCTGTATGTACGCTCATAATGCGTCATCGTTAAACAAAAAAAAATGTCCGAATCTAACTCGGATCAGAATAAAATTTTTTTACTTCTAATGGGGTAAATCGTAATTATCATAACCAAACAGAAAAAAAATATATTATTATTATAATCTGATTTTAAAATATTTTTATTTTAAATAAATATTATTATCAGAATCTGAATAAAAAAATAAATATTATTGTATTATAAGTAAATAAACTGTATAGTTCGACTCTGTCAATTTTGCCAGGGATTTTGTTTAGCCATTACCACATTGACTCCGTTAGTGGGTCCACCTTCATTATCACTTTCAATATCATTTTCACAATGCTCCCTCAACTGTCTTATACGAAAGTTCACAATCTTTTTCTGTTCGTATTCATGAGATAATTCTAACTTAATTTTGTCAATAGCGTGTGAGAGAGGTACAAACAGCTTCACTTGATTATCTGTAACTGTTGCCAGCGACTGTAACATTGCCTGCTGGATAAACTTCATGAATTTATAATCAGATGGCAAAGTATATCTGTTCTCTAATTTTCGTTGTTCTAATGATTCAAAATCACACAGAATTTTTTCAGGATTAAGATTATCAGATATATTTATACCGTTATGTTGTAATTTTTTAATCGCAGAAATAATAACATTAATATTTTCAGAATTCATTATATTATAAATGTTTGTTTAAAATAAAAATATTTCTGAATCAGAATAATATTAATAAAATAAAAATAATAGTCCTTAGAAAGGACTGTTTTTGTAGACGGCACAACACATAGTAGCGTATTTACAGCAAGCATATTTACAGCAATTATATACATAATCTTAATTACAGTAGCGTATTTACACGCTGGTAGCGTATTTACAGCAAGCATATTTACAGCAATTATATACAAGGTTTTTTTGTAGACGGCACAGTTACATATAATCTTAATTAAGGACGGCACAAAACACAGAATCTTAATTACAGTAGCGTATTTACAGTAGCGTATTTACAGCAATTATATTTACAGTAGCGTATTTACAGCAGCGTATTTACATATATTTACAGTAACGTATTTACATATATTTACAGTAACGTATTTATATATATATATATATATATATATATATATCTTTACAGTAACGTATTTACATATATTTACATATTTACATATATTTACAGTACCGTATTTACAGGGACGGCACATACAAACGGGGCCTTCTCTACGTTCAATACAAATTTGCACACTCTCCCCATAATCAACCCGGGGAGTGTGTAAAAAACACACCCACCAAGTGACATGATGGAGAGTGTGCAAATATTTGTTGAATTTCGAGGGCTGGCGGAGCCCCACTAATAAGAAAATTCTGGCATAATATCGCCCCCACCGGCAATGTACCAGTCACGAGAATAGAGCTCAGGACCTCGAGTATGAGAATCCAACGCATTAGCACTAGACCACCGGATTTCCTTACATATATATGTCTAAAAAATTATTATGAAGTTACCTAATGCTGAAGCGCAGGCACTTACGTAAGTATACAAAATAAAATCACAATTATTGTAAACTGTAGTGTGGATTTCTTAATAAAATCACAATTATTGTAAAATGTGAATTTATTTCAATTCCCAAATACACTGTTAAATCTATAGTATATGAGACCCGCATTTAAGTGTCTGTATTCATCATATATCAACCGTTGTCAAGGATACTAAAACATCGATCAGTTACATGAACACATGCCAGATGGTAATATATTACTTTTGTCTAAAAATAACCTCATGTACATTTATTCACACAGTTGAGATATATACACACAATTACACATCGTTTTTATGAACGATATATTTATTATTTTTATGAAATTATGATGGACGAAATAACACATATAATAAGGAAAGATATATCGATGCTTACTAGCAAGGCAATGTGGGTTCCGTTTCGCTGTGGACCAAGATTTGCAAGCAAAATAAGAAAATATTGCTGTCATATAACATTAACGTAGTACAACAAGCACAACAACTGCCTGATTTACTAAGCTATGCTTGACGGAGTTGTCTCGCTTAATCATCTGATACCATAACTATATACTGAAATTTGATTTTTTGTCCAAATTGTTTTGAAAATGTAGATTTGTATGTTTCATTTGCGATAAGTTGTACCGATTGTGGATGTATGCCAAAATATTTGGCAGCCGCATTCATAGAATTAAAAATTCTCTCTTCACCAGTCTCTGCATTTACGGCTTTAATAGTTCTCTTTCCAAATATTTTACACTTTCCTGTATTTCCACGTGCAGAATGCTTACTCTGTGTAATAGCTTGTAGATTACCTAAATAATTATTTTTTGGATTTCCATCAATATGATCGATTACAAGTCCATCTTTAATGACCCCATGAAAACATTCGTAGATGAATCTATGTGAGAAATAATTTTTATTTCCACTGGTATTAAATCTAAAATAACCAAATTTATCAACACTACCGACTGTGTTTTTTAATCTACAGTGCCTAATTACACCATCACGAGATGCTTCATAATTTTTAATAATTGGATGCGTTACAAACTCATTTTGCTCCATTTGTATACTAACATTATTTGTTTAAATCATTATTTTGAAAATATAGCGAGATAATCTTCTGCGGTTTTTATAGGAGATTCGACATTTTTTTTTATCGTAATATCGTTTAAGTTCTCTATACTTTTTGCCACCGCATTTTAGACACAACTGAGTTTTTCCTCTGACTCCAACACCACACTGCACACACGGTTTTGGTCCTAGACTTCCGTGTCTAACGCAGTGCATGTGATAACCACAGAATTCGTTTACGCAAGTTTTGGTATATCCGATTTTGAGCCAATGGCATTGATTCTTTGTTTGAATCATATATATATAATGAACATTCAATTTAAATATATATTTGTCTTAATTATAATAATGCAGGAATTATCCACAATTGAACCTTCCGCCGTCTCGGCGGAGCTTGATTTGCTCTTGACAGACTGCCGAAATATAAATTTAGTTTTTCGATGCAAGATCTGGCTTTAGCAAATAAGGATATAACTAAACGTATCCGTGAAGCCAAGAAGGAATTTCGCGACGATGGTGCTGCTCATGTGTGGTCAACATTCAGAATTGGAAATACTGTCGATGTAATGAATGACAAACGAGGAAGAGAGATTATTGACTACCTTGATGTTCAAAGATATTTTATTTTAATAAAATTTATTGTAAAGACAGACGACGACACTTGGATTATCCGTGACAAACATGATCCTGTCCGCATGCAGTCAGGAAATAATATTGTTCTCGGTAAAAATTCCAAACCAGGGATACTGACCGGCATTGACAAACAGTATTATGAACGTGAGTACCCTGTGACTGCGGTTGTGTACGCAATATATCCGTTAAATAATAAACCTAACGTTAATGATCTCAAACCGATGAAACTGTCAACGCTGACTTCGTCAAGAATAAATTGTGTAGCTGAACGGGTTACAGAACACTTCACAAACGCGATACGCGGAAACGGTTTAACAGATTTACGACGTAAAAAAATAAATACGTGGGCAGAAACAGTTAAAGATACCGGAGCGTCTATCAGCGACGTTGCTGAGCTGGGAAAGAAATTAAAATTCCCAATAACAGTGAATAACGGAGATTTTGTATAAATCGAAATATGAATCAAGAGGAGCTTCGATAGATATTATTGATCATAACGCACATGCATGGACTGTGGCAGTAACAATATTTCCACGAGACAGAACGGTTAAATTTTATAATGGTCATATATTTGATTTTATCAAAAATATCAGTAAAAGTGACCCTGTATCTGTCTGACTGTTTCAAAGTTCGGAATGTGATTATCATGATCAGTTTGTACGGTCTAATGGTGATATTTATCGTACAGAATCTCTCCACGAAGAAATGAAAAATCTTGCATTAAAATATACCCCTGATGACATTAAAGTTGGACAATTACTGAATAATTGTTTTACCGTTCCATCAGTTGCTGCTCACGCCGCTCAGGAGAACAATTCATGGAAACCGACACGATTGGAATTTCTTGAAAATATCCAACACAGTTGTGTGGAATACGGACACGGTGGATTATGGAATACTAAATACGATTATAGAGACGTTATCTCAGTTGATATGGTAGCATGTTATCCTGGAAGTTTTCTTGGATACGGAGAGTGTTCTGAATACTTTAAGAGATTTGGACATCCGACACACGAGATGACCAGAGTTGCGATAAACGGACCCTTACCAGATTTTGACTTAACCGGATTCGCCTGTATAGAGTTGTTCGAGTTTTAGGGGGATCTCCATCCGATTGTTTATGCGTGGTTTGGAAGACATTTTTCAGAAAAATGTTGGGCTCCCATAGTAATATTACAGTACATGCTTGATGCTGGAATTTTAATATCGTTAAAAGTGAGTGAAGCAATTATATCATACCGCGTGCAGAAACAAGTTTGGTTGCCAGAACCGGATATATTTAATATTAATGATGCTAGGAGAGATTTTCCTAATCTTAACGAAGATGATATTGTTAAAATTACTGATAATATACGTAAATGCAGGAAAAAACACGATGAGAAACTTGCAAAAGATCTCGGCAGAAAAATAATCAGTAAATTTACGCAAGGAGGATCATATGATCGTAAACGACATTGTACAAGATTAATTATGGACGATGCTGAACTCGATTTTATAATTGCTGATACAACGGAGAAAAACACATTTATAAGTCGAAGTAATGCTTATTTATTAGACGGAAATAAATTAGGTACAATTGTGAGCTATACTGATGGCGAGTCACCGCAGTTTACTCATTTAAGATCTTCGATGCTCGCTTACGTTTCGATAAATCTATTATCAATGATAAACAGATTTGCTCTGATTGCAGTCAGAGTCGCGACAGATTCATTTTATATAAATAAAAAATATGCGGATTTGTTAAAACAATTGCATATTAACAATCATGCATCATGGGGCGAATGGAGAATAAAAAATGAAGATATACTTAGTTATTCTGAATCTGTCGACGTTGAAATTAAAGAAATATATTACAAGAATAATCAAATATCAGAATTGTCATCGACAACGTCATTGCTGCCATCTGTATATGATCCTGTGGCTAGACATAAAACCGTTTATCTTAATGGGTGTGGTGGTTCAGGTAAAACAACACGCGCGATTGAATTATTTAATAATTGTTCAGATATGATTGTTTTGACACCGACACATAAACTCGCCAGAGAAATAAAAGAACGAGGAATCAAATCTCAAACTTATCATAGTTTCTTCAGATGGTGCGGAGACACATGGACTCCATCGTGGATGGGTGAGAAATACATTCCTAAAATTATTATATGGGACGAGATTTGCACGGTGTCGCTGGAGGTATTAAAAATATTTCTTGATTGGCTGTTATTGAAGAATACTGCTGTGATAATGTGTGGCGATCATGGTCAACCGCCACCTTTTATTAGATCGACTCCACATGAGTGGCTGAAAACATTTGTAGATTATTACGAAGAAATAAATGATGAACTTAGAGCTATTGATAAATCACTGAAAGAGTTTAAAATGTTAATAAGACTACAGCCAGATAAAATACAGTGTGAGATAATGCGTAAAGTAATTCCAGAAACTCCTATGAATGATTTTTGGAATTTATGGAGACCTACTGATTTGATAGTTGCAAGTAGAAAAATAGTTAGCGATACATTTCAACAACAATTATTTACGTTACATAAAGAAAATTTTTCAAATCTACCTGTACCATTATGTTATCGCCCAGCACATACTCGACGACAGAATGTTGATGTTGAGATTCCTGGTGGTGGAATACAAAATCTTGTGCTAAATGATATTGTTTTAGTTGTTGTTGATGTTGTTGAGAGCGCGTTGAGTATGGATAAATCGCCGTGGACGTTAGGATACTCTATAACGATTCACTCGTCACAGGGATTAACTATCACTGATACAAATATCTGGATTGTCGATGATCGTATTGAGTGGTCAAATTTAGTTTATCTCGCAGTGTCTCGAGTCAGAAGAATATCTCAACTACACAGGGTTATCATGGATTGCGTAATAACCGAAGAAATCACTAACAACTTTGTCGTCATCGAGAAAAAATTAGCAAGCTATAAGCAATGTGACAAAAAAATAATCGCGACTTTGATATGGATGCTGAATTTATTATAACACTAAAACAACGACAGAATAATCATTGTGCAAGTTGTAACGCAGTAATGTTGTGGCAGTATTCGAATAATAATCCAAGACAATTTACCGTTGATAGAATTAATAGTAGTCTTGGTCACACACGCGAAAATGTGATGCTGACCTGTCTTGAATGTAATCGACGTAGAGGTGCAAGTTTACAAAAGTGAACGCGGTGGTAATTGTGTGTCTTTAGGAATTATTTGTAATTGTTCGCGTACAAATCCACGCTGAGGAGCAGTTGAATCTAATCTGTAGATTGCAGGTCTACCTGTGGACCTTACAACGCTGGAAATGTTATGTATGGTCACACTCCAGATAGGATCAGTTGCTCTTTTTTTTACCTCCTTCAAGTTCACCAGGTTCATATAAATATCTTACGGTAACATTACCTAGTACTGGTTGAGAGGAAGATTCACGTCGGCGTATTGGTATATATTTTTTTGTGATCGCATTAGAAGGTTTCATAGAAGTTGCACGAGTAATTTCATTATTTAACGCAGCTATCACACTTGGTAACCTTGTAACCCATTCACGAGATCTCTCCATGGACTTAAAGTCAGTAGATATTTCCTTTGCATATTGATATCCAAATAACCGCTCAGCAAGTGTTCGATTAAATCGTTCAACGATTGCCTGATCACGATGAATTTCAGTGTATCCTCGTCTGATTTTAACGTTATGTTTTTTCATCAACGATGGTATTGCACCAAGAAATTCTTTGCCAGGATCAACCTGTAGCAACTGTGGCCATCGTAGACCACCTTGTGGTTCGGATCATCGTTGATAAATTCGTTCAAACGCAGATGCAACTTCAGTTGCTGTTTTTGTTGACAGTGGTTCTGCTTCTTTATATTTACTTGCAACGTCTACGACAGTTAAAGCGTATTTGTATGTGCGTGATTGACGTCTACCAATTTTAATGGTATCATGTGGTAAAAACAAAATATCTGCGTGATGAACTTCATTGGGAGTACTGATATCAAAATGTGCATACTGAATTTTTTTAGGTGGTGGTAGATAAATTTGCCATATTGTCTGTCGTGCTAACCACGCTGCAGCAACAGCATGTGAGACTTTTGCTACTTCAGCAAGTTTACTAATTGCTGCTTTGCCTCTCCAATATCCTCTTGGGCTATAATAAACAGATTCCATTATAACAGTTATCTATGATTAATTACCAGCTCCTAGCACTAGGTTTACCTTTCATAGCAGATTTTACTAGGAAGCTAGCAAGTTTTTCTCTGAGAGATTTATTTTTTATGGAATTTAATGCGTGAATCAGCTTTACATCTGCAATATGTCGTTGTTGCAAATTTGGATTTTTATACGCGACATCATGAACGTGACACGCTTGATCAATCGCGTTTATTGGGTACTCTCCAGGTCTTGGTTGATCTCGTTCGTCAAGTCGAATATCAAGTCGGGTTCCTGGACCACAATAATTATATCCGGGTAAATGTTTTTCACCAGGATACTTTGCCCATGGAGCTCCTGGTAATTTACCTAACGAAGCAGCAATATCTCCACCTGTCTTTGTCGATGAAATAAATTTGTATTTTTTTGTACCACATTTCACACACTTGCCTGTAAGTGCGTGCCTGTTATTTTTTGTTATTATTGTTGTTAATCCACTGGTATGGGTGGGTGCTCTACATCGAACACAATATAAATCCATATTATTTATTATATGGATATAATTGACTTCTCAGCGACACGAAAACAAGAGCCAGTCAAACATCATCCAGCGCTACCAAATTCCATCAGAGCAATTATACTTGGCCCATCTGGGTCTGGTAAAACACAATTATTACTTAATCTGATAATGCGATGGCTCAAGTGGGATAAATTATATTTAGTAGCACCATCTGCAAAGTCGCTGACGTGTCCTGATAAAGATAATGATGTTATTGATTTTATTACTCGATATCGATGAAGCTCCATCCATATGTGATCTTGATAGATGTATCAATAATCTTGTAGTATACGATGATGTAATGCTGGACAAACAATCAAATCCAGCTCGGATACTTTCGTGAGGCCGTCACAAAAATATAAACGTGATTTATTTAACTCAGAAATACACACAAATTCCAAAAGTGATCAGAGATAATTGTAATATCTTAATTGTGTTTAATGGAGTAGATAATTATACTTTACAAAATATTTAGTATACTTGGTGTTCAGGGGACATGGATATGATTAAATTTAAAAACTTCTTTTCAAAAGCACAAGCTGTTCCGTTCGGATTTATAACGATAAATTTACATGACCCAAGATCTAGGTATCGTATAGGTCTGGATAAAATTTTTGGTTAATTATAGCAGCGGGGAGGGTGAACGACCAGCGTTGAGTGACCAACACGTAAACGAAACACACCATAAAATAAAACGCGCGTCAGTGATGATGTAACAAAATGAGCTAACCCAATTAGAGAAATCTCATGGCCTGACAGAGGTTTTGGTTTAACGTTATTGACCTTGAGATTTCATTTTCGTAGGAAGGTTTATTTTTCATAAATAAGGTCTCCAAACAAAATGGTCTGTTCACCCTCCCTGCTGCTAACGTGAAATTGGAAATAAAAGAAGAAATGTGAAATATTATGAATATACCTCAGATTTCATTTAGTTATGGAATTTCATATCTATCCAGTAAATTATGACTTAGCTATTAAGTAGTTACACCCTAGGGAACAAAAAAGAAAAAATGTGACATGTCATCATTATATCCAAAATCTAATTTAATTATGGAATTTCATTTTTATCCAGTAAAATTATGGCATATCTTTTATGTACTTCCCAAAAGATAACAATAATTATCAAATGCTGTAAAACTGGGTACCCTGGAAACAAAATGTTTGGCAAGCGGCTGGATGAACTAAGAGACGGCGTCGCTAAACCCAATTAAGATAACAAAAATCAGTCGGCTACATTTAGCCAGTCTCTTTGGTACAGCTTTTGGGAAAACAAACAAGTATGCACTGTACACAAAAAGCACAAACTAATTAGTAGGAATACACTCGTACAACTCAAAACATCCAAATCGGATATTTGATTGTCACATCTTTGTCGCTAGAATAAGGACATCCCCCAAAAAAAATAAAAAAGAAAAAATAAGACAAAACAACACAAAACAAAGCGAAACACAAAACAAACATCTAAGCTGCGCACAACATTGACACTGACGAAAATGTAGCAAAAATGACGGCTTGTGGGAACGACAAAGAGGACGCAGAAAGGATACAGTATAAAGTCAGGGCACACAGCGACCCGCGGCTTGCATTAGAGCCATTTAAATCTCTAATACCAGATTAATTAGTGGCCGCATCGGGCGATAAACGTCTATAACAAGGTCATTTAGAGGTAATGGCTATCCGAAGGGGATTGGTTAATACTAGACACGCTTAAACAAATGTCGCCAGATGTAACAAATGCAAACAAGATGTTGACTAGAAAGAAAAAATGACGGTCGTATTTCGACTGTTTATCTGTCCACGTTTGGATATGAGTATATAATTTATCAAAGTAATCTTGGGACTGCGATTAGATAAATTATATATGCGTGGAATGAGGTAATTAAGAGATAAACATATTTGTAACTTCTGTAACTCTGTATGTATGTTTACTTGATGAAATTATCGGCTGTGTCTAGCTTGTATAATGTGACGTGAATGGACTATGGAGCATACAAACTATTTTCAATGATTTAATTAAGTAGTTTGTAGTTTGTTTTTTTTTGGGGGGGGGTAGTTCTTTATTTTTTTATGTTTTATTTATTTATTTATTTATTTTTAGAGTTAGAGCTGCGGATTTTCGAGCACAGCTGATGCAAGTGGGTATTTGAATCTCTGCCACGATATATTTGTTTTCTCTAGGAACTGGGCTTACTTACTCTTGCCAACAAGCGATTCAAGTCTGGAATTAAGTTGACACTGATACGAGTTGTGAAAATAAAAGGCTATTTACTCACAGGGACTCGTATCGTTGCTTACAATGTAAATCTCAGCTGTATATATATAACAATACTTACATTAGTACATGTATGACAGGTAAATTGTAAGCAACGAAACGAGCCCCTGTAGATTATTAACTTCGGGTGTACTTTAAACTTAAAGGCGTTGCGCAAATGTCATATATTTATATGTCAATCGAAACTTCATAATAACTAATTTATGATTTCAGAAAGCAAAGATGGTCCTGTCCAGACAGTCAGTGCACAACAGTACTGCAGTTGGCTGTGCTCTGGGGTAGATGGTGGCTGTTGTAAAAATGTTAAATAATTGTTATAAAATGTATTTGAATTCTTAATAGTAATTATTTTAATTAAACGATAGAAGAGTCTGTTGATACTGGCCACGAATAGTATTTAAGATATATACACTACGGCATTAACGTTCAGTTGCCGTGACAAATATTAATCAGTTATGGAGGCTAATTAAGCTGGATTGAGAAATAGATTCCAAATCATTTAAGACAAAGACAGTTTTATGAAAGTAGAAATTAATTGATAAAACAGTCTGCTAAAACATTATATAGGTAGGCCAGAGAAAGATTTCAACAGGTTTATATTTGTCGCGTAGGTGATCAGTACCAGACAGATAAAGTTGATTCACAAGAATATCACAAGTTTTATCGATTTGACAGCGAGATATGGCTTTCTGCCATATCCATGGGACAAGAAAGTAAAACTGTAATTGGTAGATAACATACAACATGCCATTACGGAAATATTTATATAAAAAAAAACGGAAAAATAAATGTTGGATGGCGGAAAGGAATTTTATAACGTAAAGGTAAAGAAATTAATGGAAAAAGAAAATATTTTGTAATTTGGTAGAAAAAGTGGTGGCGCTGAGTGATGACCGCTTTTGTGGTTTTAAAAATCAATGTAGAAATTTAGAGACTCGAGTGGCGTCGCTGGAAAAAAAAGGATGATGTTGAAATGAAGATAGAAATGAAATATCTGTCTAGTAAAGCATATTGATTAAAAACAGAAGAAAACAAAGTTCTGGAAATCAGATTATATGATAACCGACGATTTAACTTATGGTAACACAACAGCTGTGAAAGCACGAGAATACAGAGGCAGTTTGTTTCTTTTTTGGAAGAATATATCTAAACACAAAGTTGTATGGGCAAAGACAATGTGTTTTTTTTTTCATAGAGGATAATATTGTCAAAGTGATTTTGCACGACTTCCCGAAATTCTACTAACTACATTTATTTGTCAATGCCATAACTTGATGAATTATACTAGCTGACATGCGTGGAGTGGACATACATGCAACATAACTTAAGTATATATACTTTGCCACTCGTTAAAAGATAATGCTTTTGGTACCACACAATGAAATATATCCTGTATTAACGTAGGAAATGAAATTATCCTCAGTGTATTGCTATCAAGCTGACTAAATAAAAGCAAATAACTTCTGATAAAGCTAGCTAAAATATGTTTCAGAATCACAACTGTCATTGGGAATAAATATACCATAAAAATGCAGAATGGATGCCCAATTGAGTACGACCCAATACAAATTTCTTATGCCTGTTATAGCAACCAATAAATTTTTCATTAAATGTAAAACCAAGAACTTGAGTAAAGTAGAACAGAAGTTGAAATGTTTTCCAGTATCGTAATAAATCACGTATAGTCATAAATATTCATGCATGGTTCACTTTTCTTTTGTGAACATTCCACACTATAAAAAAGCTTATACGGACCCCCCTCCCCTCTCTCGCTTGAAACGTATCGGATAATATCTTGTAGTTTGCATTAACTAGTGTAACTATTTATCTTCCAACAGAGATTCTGCTGTAAGTTTACACACACACACACACACACACACACACACACACACACACGTATGTATGTGTGTGTGTGTGCGTGCGCGCGCTGAAAAATCCGATACCCCAATGCCACGGGCCCCTTTAATTTTAGATCGGGTCCGTCCCGTCCCTGTATTCTAAGTGAGGTGACCGTCGGGCTTGTCGAAAAACAATTTAATTTGCCCGAGGAAACTTTGATCGCGCTGATGAAATGGGTAAATGTATTTTCAACATATTGACATACATGCCATAACACGGCAGATCACCCTTGTCCTATGTGAAATTGAGATCTGATGTTAATCAAATAGAGGCGTGTCATGCTAAAAATATAAATTTGTACTCACAAACCCCCTACGAATATAATTTTCAGTAATCTTCACACACACAAAATTAACAACCCCCACCACCACCGCTTTCATTATATGCCCGTTACATGTAGCATGTATAAATGGTAAACAGTTAAGTAGCAGGTATAAACAGTAAACAGTCATGATTGGAGCCGATGTTTATCTATCCCTTGGGCAGTTTAAATAACGGCGAAGAGGTCAGGTATAAGTCACCATTTGACATATTACTTAATTGGCTGACGATAGCTAGTGAGAGGTGTTTGAAGGCTGCAGTGGGTGTGCTAATTTGCATATGTATGTAGGATCAGGGAGTGGAACAATTAATCCATTATAGGTAAATCAGAGAGATGCTAGATGCGTGTACAATAACAGAAATTATTACATATTATTGCCTTGAATGACAATATATTACTTCTACTAATATTTACAGGGGTATTTATATAAAAATATGATATATTTGAAAAGTTTGTGAACAGCGGCAATTTTTCTTTGAAGTTGGATTTTACTGCATTTATAGAATGCAACGCATAATCATTTCATTTGTCGGAATAGTGTTCAAGTGTAATTCATTTTTGAAGCCGATTTAGGTGTGTGTGTGTGATTTAGTTTTTTAACGTAGCTTTAACAATTTTTCAGTCATATCGCTACGATGTCTGCAGTGTGACAGTTTATAGTGATGTCCCGCACTGGGGCATCATGCCGTAGACATGCAGCATGATGTCTCACCCAGGCACATTCTCCTGACACCAGGCCAACCAGTCCTAACACTAACCTCTTAATGCTGTTCGCCAAGCAAGGCAGCTGTTAGTACCATTTTTGTAAGTCTTTTGTATGACTTGGACTGGTTCGAACCCGCGACCTCCCGCATCCAAGACGGACGCTCTAACCACTAGGCCACCGGAGCGGTGAAGCCGATTTAGGAAGCAATTAGATATCAGCAAAGCCTGAAAAAATGAATTTCGAACTTTTTTTTTTTACTGACTTTTACTTTATGAAGCACACCAGCGAAAAAAAAGACAAAAAGATAAGGGGGAGGGACTATTAATTCTTTGCACATACTGCAAACTACACATTGACATACGACAACTTGGTTCTGATCAGGATTCACTCAGAGAATCCAACATAAACTTGAACACCAGGACCATCCAGTCCCTAGTAAGTAGTGATGAACACTAGTGATACTTGCATTACCTTCAGACCTTTTTGAACCTATTGAATTTATATTCGAATTGTAGTTATTGCAACGTTGTGTGACAATATTAAAAAGGGACAATTCTGGGCATCTGGAAATTGGAGTCCGGGCTTGTGAGTTTATTTAAGTCACCAGCCCGGGGCCTGTGTTTAAATATTTGTTTGAGAACTCTGTGTGTGTATGTATATATATATATATATATATATATATATATATATATATATATATATATATATATATATATATATATATATATATATATATATATATATATTCAATGATTCACATTTTTCCAGGATCTGCTAGATTTGTAACATGATTGTTGTTCAAGTTTAAGCCGTTGTTTAGATATTTACTTTTTTTTCTTTGTTTATTTTTCCCGTAATAGGTTGACCGTTGACACGGGTTGTCAAATAATTTAGGATAGTAAATAAAATGCACAGATAAAGAAAACAAAATACGCACGCACGCACACACACACACACACACACACACATGCAAATATGCATATAACACGCAATCTCTTAAGACACAAATTAAATATACTGATATAAATATAAAGTTCTAGGTGGCATAGACTTTGTGTTATTACAATATTTGTTCCTGTTTATCGAATTACACAAGTTACGTGTTCAGGAATAAAACCCATTTGAAGAAATTGGTCCTTTCTTTTTCTTTAACTTAGTAGAACATTTTGTTCTTATGCGTTTCAACTATTTACTTAAAATCATACACAGAAGGATTTTGGAAATTTTAACTGCAAGTGTAAATATAATATTTAGCCAGCATAAACAAGAGATTGCATAACATGTCCAATTTTTCACTTCCTAAAATATTTCTTTCTTCTTTTTGGGGGGACAAAATGTACAATATTTGGACGACAAAGTGCAAATTATTTCATAAATCAGTACCAAAACTTTGAAGTAATATTGCAATCACAGAGCAGATGTTAAATACTTTCGTTCTCTCTCACGCAGAAAGTGCATTTGTCATCGTCTAAAATGTAAATTCTGTTTACAAAATTATTAGTGACAATTATTCTACAAATTAATTTCAAATTAAAAGAGATCAACTTTATATCCTTAGTACAAAGTTTCACCAGGCAATAAATCTCAGACCACTCCTTACTTATATTTTTATTTATTGCTTGTATCTACGTTTCCTGCTGAGCAGTGTGTTGCCTCCTTGCTTTTTTCAACAAATCTTTTTAAACAGACTTAAGTAGGTTTTGTTTTTGCAAGTTTATTATTGTATTCTTCTGCTTATCAAACTTTTTGCGAGACAAATGATTTTTGATTGCATCTTTATATGATTTTGGATATTAAGGAATAGTATCTAGCAAAATCTTCACGTCCAGTTCTTTGTTTTATGATTTTTAAAGGTGTCAAATTACCGTGATCATCAACTAACTTGCTAAGAACCTCAATGCCAACTTCTTTTCAGGACTTGTATTGATAGAACATCCTACGGTGAACAAAATTAAGAAAAACTATAAAAGATAAATGCTCATTTGTACTTTGCGGTACTTCCATATTGCCAAAATTACACTCTCCAAAACCTGTTTTAATGAGCTTACCAAATTCTTCCAATTTCTTCTTCCCAACATTCCAAATACCTTCTATAATTCTGAATAAAGTTGTATTGACTTTTTAGCCACGTTCCATCCTACTTTTTCAGTAATGTTTTAACCCCTCTTACTGTAATGTACATAATGAATGAATAAATGTTTATCATATTTAATCTTCCCCATAATCCGGGAAACTAGTATATCGCGTTTAATTCTCTCTCCTTTTCCATCCCATACAAGCTTAAATAAGGTACGATTTCGTTCTGCTTCAGTTGTCGCTGATGGATTTGGAAGTGCTGAAAACAAGACGTATGAATGTGGGCAGAATAAGAGGTTTTACAACAAACTTTACTTGATCCTGAAAGATGCCTTTTACTCATCTTGGCAGTGTTCTTTTTGCTTCTTTAGTTGCTTTCTCTTATTCATTTGCACTATTCGTTGTAATTCTGGAGAAAACTCGATGCCAATGAGCGTAAAGTTAGAAGAAGACGTATTCAGTAACTATTCATCTTGACAATTTCATTATTTCTTTACTCAGTATTTATCAACACTTCCAAACATAGCTATCTCAGAGGCTGCAATGACATCGTTGAACTAGCTTGATTATTCATAGCTTTTGCACCCGGTAAAGTTGCACCAAACGCTGCAATAGGTAAAGGAAAATTGCGTCACCCAATGCCCATACCTCCCAAACTAGTAGCAGCAACGCCCATCACACCGGAAACACTAGTATTAGAATTCATGTTGTTTGACACTGTTTTCTTAGATCCTAATCATTCGTAATTTGAGGAATTTTCCTCAGCCTAAACTTCATTCCATAGTAGTTTAAAAATTCCATTTAAATATGTCATTATCTACTGTGATAGTAACAATTTTACTATGAGATAGTCAACGTTAAACTGGCTCAAAGAAATTGGAATAACCAATTTTAGAACTTTTTACATGCCCAATGTTAGCTGAGGAATTTATTTTTAAAATTGAATATCCTCTTTTTATGGTGTAAGTTACTGTAAGAGCTGAGTTTAATGCTGCGTGATATATGATGACAATTCTGTTGTTTATATCACTGATTGTTTAATATAGGTATTTGTACTAAATTTAGTTACATAATTGTAACGCTGCTACAGCATTTCTGGTGAACGATTCGCTTTGTTTGAGTCACGTGAAGTGTGTTAAATACGCTTTCGTGGTTGCTTATTTACGTGGTTTTTACGTGTTATTTTTTTTGGGGGGGGGGGCGATGTAAAAACTGGCATATGCAACCTATGGCCTGATGTGACTTTAAAAATCGCTTATCCGCTAAACAATGTTGCACAAACCTGATATAAAACATATTTTTTTTTTTTATCATGTTATGACTCCATGGTATTAAACTAAGTAACAGAAAAAGCGAAACAAAACAAGTTTAGCAAAATTTAACAACTAATTTATTTCCCAAGTATACACAGTGAAAATCTAAAAAGGAACTTACAGTATGCTGAATAAAATCCCAAATAATCCTAAAAGTTCTATCACCAGTCCTAGTAAATAAAGCCCAAAAGTATAGTGTTTCAAATGAATTTCTGTATCGAGTGTGTTGATGTCGTGCTGTCGTCAGTACTCAGCCAAGGCTCCGCTCGAGGCTGGGAAAACAAAGGATCCAACTTGCAAACCAATTTCAGCAATGAATCCCGGTTACGTGCCGCTACCAAGAGCAGCCACCAAGGTGCCAGTGTCCACTGATTTTCAAGCCATTGGACCGGCCTTACGAGTTTTACAACTCAACGTCCAAGGTCTTTCAGCAGCCAAACGAAACCATCATCAGCACTATAGCCCACCATCATAATGTTGACATAATCTGTCTGCAGGAGACTCACGCAGCAGACCAGGTTGCATGACGATACACCACTGGAGGCTTTGACCTTATTTCATCAACACCAGACTCCAAAGTCGGCCGTGCTATATATGCATGCTATGACATTACTGATGCCTCTCCCGTTTCCTCTACCAGATTTTGCGATGTGGTCCAAGGTTGGAGGATACAAGATTGCTAATGTCCACAAACCATCCAGTACCCACTGGGACAACAATATGTTTCCAACTCTCGAATACCCAGCCGTCTATATTGGTGACTTAACAATCATCATCATGACTGGGGCTACTCAAACTCCGATGAAGACGGGGAACACTTGGTAGAGTGGGCAATAAACAATTACCTCCTTCTGACCCACGACATCAAGCAACGTGTGACCTTTCATTCTGCAATATGGCAAAGGACTACTCACCGGACTTCTGCTGAGTCAGCCCCATTGGTGACCTCAGCCAGTAAACCAAACTGTTCTAGACGACTTCCAACACAGTTAGCACAGACCAATACTTATCTATATTGGTCTTTAGCTGCCGGCTATACACAGTTCTTCACAGAGGCGTTGAAACTTCCACAAAGCAGACTGGACGAAATACAATGATATACTGGGGCATAGCATAGCCACTATACCATCTCGCTGCATCCAAATCAAGGAATCCTACCACCACTTCCAAAGAGCCATATTCAGGCAGCCACTCAGGCTGTCCCTCGTGGTCGTCGTCCAGTCTATACACCTTGTCTGGATGAAGAATGTCAGGCTCTTCTCAATGAGTATGAAGCATCTGGAGACAGGGACATAGCAGATCACCTGATCGAATCTCAACTTCATGCGCTCCAGCTGGAAATGCTGAAACTTGATTCGAAGACTTGGCACCGCTCAGCAACCACCAGTTCAAGCTCACCCTGTTGTCGAACCAAATGCTGTAGCTCGCCACTTATTACAAGTGGCAAAAGAACCATTGAAGAAACAGCACCGACGTCAAGTACGAGATGAGTGGCGACAGTACTGCCGTCGGAAGTCAGATGAACTAGATCAAAATACTTCAGAGGCATTTACAATAACATAACCTGAAACGGTGCTATGCAGCATCAAATCAGGCAAAGCAGCAGGATATGACAACATCCCGCCTGAGTTCTTGAAGCATCTTGTCCCGAAGGCAAAGGAATGGCTTGCCGCTTTTTTACCTGGGATGTTAGGGAAAGGTGCATGCCGACTTTGTGGCGCCAGGCAAAGATTATTGTGATCCCAAAGCCTTGCAAAGATCCCCACAATGAGGCGAGTTATCGGCCGATCTCCTTGCTTTCAGTTTGTTTTAAGGTACTGGAGCGCATGATTCTCCAAAGAATTGGTCCAGACTTGGAGAATATCATAACTGGTGATCAGGCAGGCTTCAGGCATGTCCGTAGCACTTGCGATCAAGTCCTTGCCCTGACTACGTTTTTTTGAAAACGGTTTTCAGAGGAACCTTAAAACTGGAGTTGTTTTATTGATCTAACAGCGGCATATGACACGGTCTAGCATGCAGGGCTGTTGTTGAAAATTTTAAGAGTATTGCCGCTCTCGATAGTTGAGACTATCGAACTGTTCTTCGCGACAGGCGCTTCAGAGACAGCTGCGGCTCGTGGAGGCGTCAGGCTAATGGACTCCCACGAGGGTATGTTCTTTCATCAAGTTTGTTCAATGTATTCATCAATGACTTACCTGTAACATAGTCGCGCAAGTTCATGTATGCAGATGACATTGCTTTCGGGACCCAAAGTCGCTCATTTACTGAGCTTGAGGGGGTACTGAAAAAGGACCTGGAGGATATGACGGACTTCTTCAAGAAATGGCATCTACAGCCAAGCGCAACAAAGACAGTCCCCAGCGTCTTCCACCTTAATAATGCAAATGCGAACCGTGAGCTTTGCATTCTCCTCAATAGGCAGCAAATAAAACACGACACGACACCAACATACTTTGGTGTGACTCTAGACAGATCAATGACATTCTACAACCACCTGAAGAAAAATGCAGCAAAACTTAGCACTCGAAACAACCTTCTCCGCAAACTGGCTTGCTCAACCTGGGACGCTAGTGCAGAGTTACTCAAGACATCAGCACTGGCCCTCTGTTATTTGACAGCCGAGTATTGAGTCCCTGTCTGGGCTCGATCATCCCACACCAAGTTAATTTATGTCCAGCTCAACACAACAATGCGCATAATCTCTGGAACACTACGTCCTACTCTTTACCATGGCTGCCTGTACTCAATAACATTCCTCCTCAACATCTGTGTTGCCAGGAAGCAAACACAAAAGGGTTGGCTAAGGTCTATGCCAGTGAGAACCTTCCACTGTACATGGACATCACCTCACATCCAGCCGTCCGCTTGACTTCGAAACACCCAATCTGGTTAGGTTCGTTGCCGGAGGATATGACAGCTATTTCAGCATGGAGTGTCGAGTGGTTTTCAACAGATGTTGTAAACCACTCCCTCGATGCTGAGCCATCTGTCTGCCCTCCTGGCTTCAACATTCCACGTCATCTGTGGACCACGCTGAACTGCTTTCGGACAGGACAGGGTCGTTGTGCAGTCTACCTTGTCCGATGGGGTCAGGCCACTGATTCTTTCTGTTGCTGTGGAGCTCTACAAACCATTTCACACACTCTAAACAATTATCCACTGACAACGTTTCTCGGTGGACTGCGGGCTCTGCACCTTGCTGATGATGACGCTGTTAAATGACTGAGCACGTACTGCACACGATAATAATATAATGTGATAATAGCCATGAATAAGCTGATGTGCTAACAATATAGATGTTAGACAATGATATAGTCCATATTGTCCTTGAATGAATTCACAATAATTCCAAAATAGCACTTTAGTCAAAAAGTCAATAACCACTTTGTAATTCCAATTAATAATTAAAAAAAATAAATCCTTTCAAATTGCAACTGAACACAACTAAATTTTGATTCCACAAATGACTGATGTTACGATAGGAATGAATAATTTTGATGTATACAACCTAATATACATCCCCACTTGACCTATGTCACATAACCTTTTCTGAAGAAAAAAAAATCATAATCACAATGGAAAATTACTCTAAACTGTAAACAAACTCATTTCTAGAATCTCCTATGGTCATAATCTAGACTGGGTCTGGATCTCAAACTCAAATAAACAACCTATGTATGTATAGCTTACTAACAAGACAAACAGGAATTGATCACAATAGTTTACTGATGAAGACGAGAGACAATTGAAAGGATATGTGTCTTCTGTTCGTGTAGTAAATTAAAAAATATAATGAATTAAAAAGGATCTTGACTTTCTTTACAACAATGTAAAGAATAAAGAAAAGAAATATTCCTGAAGAACAAGATCCAGCTACAAAGGCTAAATTATATGAGTTATATGGGACCTCTCCGGTGGCCTAGTGGTTAGAGTGTCCACCTCGGATGCGGGAGGTCGTGGGTTCGATCCCCGGTCGAGTCATACCAAAGACTTATAAAAATGGTACTAACAGCTGCCTCGCTTGGCGCTCAGCATTAAGAGGTTAGTGTTAGGACTGGTCGGCCTGGTGTCAGGATAATGTGACTGGGTGGGACATCATGCTACATGTCTGCTGCATGATGCCCCAGTGCTGGACATCACTATAGACTGCCACACTGCAGGCATCGTAGCAATATGACTGAAAAATTGTTAAAGCTACATTAAAAATCCAAATCACACTCACACGATAATGAAAGCGGAAGAGCACAACTTGTTGATCATTTAACACAAATAGAAAGAAACTTATAATAAAATATTAATAACATCAAGTTAAAAATTAATGATTGGGTGAAATAGGAAAACAACTTGTTAGAGAAAAAGGTGTGAGAATTGCTTCTGTTTCAACCACTGTTGGTAGCAACAACTAATTGCCCAAACATAACAAATTTTAAAAAAAAAATTACAGTCGCTTGCGGTGGCAGCGGAGATGAAGGTAGTGGTGTGCGGTGGAAATGGCAATAGTACTAATTGATAAATTCAAAACATGGTTATCATTGGTAATGTAATAAGCTGGCTTTTAACATCAAAACGGAAAATATTTATTTACCAGCTGAAAATGCCATTCTACTAATTGTTGCACTAATTAGCTATCTATTTGCAATTATGCTGCAATTTGCATTTTGTAGTAGAGAAACAAGACGTTGGAGTACAATTTATTGGCTGATTTATTAACTAGCAAATTAATACGTGAATCTATATAAAACAGTAGATTGTGCCATCTCCAGCAAGCACAGACATAATAATAAACGTTTGTTTATTTGTTTCATAATTGATAGCATTAGATACTGTAGGCTTGTTTGTATCACTCGCATTTGGAACTGTAGGCTTGTGTGTATCACCCGCATTTGGAACTGTAGGCTTGTATGTATCACTCGCATTTGGAACTGTAGGCTTTATGTATCGCTCGCATTTGGAACTGTAGGCTTGTATGTATCACTCACATTTGAAACTGTAGGCTTGTATGTATCATTCGCATTTGGAACTGTAGGCTTGTATGTATCACCCGCATTTGAAACTGTAGGCTTGTATGTATCATTCGCATTTGGAACTGTAGGCTTGTTTGTATCACTCACATTTGAAACTGTAGGCTTGTATGTATCATTCGTATTTGGAACTGTAGGCTTGTATGTATCACCCGCATTTGGAACTGTATGCTTGTATGTATCGCTCGCATTTGGAAGTGTAGGCTTGTATGTATCACTAGCATTTGGAACTATAGGCTTGTCTATATAATTATTATTACCGTATGATCTGTTTCTTTGTTGTCTTGCTGATAACCAGGGCCGCGGACAGGGTACAAAATTCATGGGGTTCATGACGGTCAGAGGGCCCACTGCCGAAGAGAAGAAAAATTTTGTTTGTAATTCATAGGGAACTACCGGAGAATGTTTCCTAGCGTTCACAAATCTTGTCAGCGGCCCTGCTGCTGACATAGTATTAGAGTCGGGTTGTCTGTATTTTCATTAAGATTTATTCTTAGTTCAATGACTTTAGTAAACCAATATTATAACCTTCTATGTTATCCACTTGTAAAATTTTATAAACAGATATAACCCCCCCACACACACCAAAACAACACAATCTCCACCATTTGCATGAGTAATATTAGGGGGCGTTATAGCCCCACGAGACCTCTATGTTAAATTTAGGGGGTTGTACCGTAGCCTCAAGATTTATAGCCTCACGTAGACTTCTATGATAAAAGAGATGGTTTGTACTTTGGGGACAACGGGAATTTAACATGGGAATATCACCTGGAGGTCAATGGAAATTAACATGGGTGACGTCATGGGGTTTATACGGTCAAAACTATTTATGGGGTGAAATGTGTTTATAGGGACAAAGGGTTGATAGGGACAAACATAGACATACAGAAACAAACAAATACACATCCAAACACACAGAAAAGAGGACAGAGATGTTCCAAAGAAAGCCTCACAGACAGAATAGAGACTCCAAAAAGAAAAGTCTATTGTATGAGTACAAACATTTATTCAAATATATACATGGGCTCTACGGCCTGTGCTTTGGTCTAAGCACTATCCATTTAATACATACAAATTTGGACATTGAAACAAACCTATTCACAAGTTATATATTTCTTGGTTCTAGAAAACTACTTTTAACAATTAAAGTTCATGCCTCAAAAAAACATATACAACGCATGTCCATTTCATAAAAGAATGACATTTTTCATACTACAATTAATGTCCATTTTTGAGAAAAAGCTTAAACAAGAAACAAACGTTCAAATTGGACAAAGTTCGTGCTTTTCTTTTTATCAGTCACGCACGTTGTTTAAATCTGGTCAGCTACCACTTGTGTCCCAGCGTAGATGTTTTCCATCAGGTACTCCTTTCATCTGTAGATCTGTTGGTATATCCATCGTGCTAGGTACACTTATCGACAAGCAGATCAATGGTGGTTATTGTCTTCTTCCCATGGAGGTACAACGTATTGCCATATGAATGGTCACTTTTCCACTGGTGATGTCAAATTCTTCTCTCATCGTCTGCACGTCTTCAGTAGCCCTCAATAGTTTGGAAGAAGTTAATTCTGCAGGTGTACTAAACCCGAGACATACAGGAGAGTTCAAAATTTCGTGATACATGGATAGGCTCAAACGACCTCGATCTTTGACTTGACACTGATGTTTGAGTTCCTCTAACAGTGAGTCAAATAAGTCCGTAATGAAACCTGCTGCTTCCTCGGCTGGAACGTCTGACGCAAAGTCTTTAAATTTCACCGTGTAGGTGTAAGTTGTCGTCCTAAATTTTCTCGAAGTTGCTGTCTGAATCATCTGGATGCTAAAATACTCCTTTAGGTCTACTGAATCCTTTTGCTTCCTGGATGCGCTTTGCTGTGAGGGTATGGTGGTGAAAGTGGTCAGTGATGTTCCTTCTCTTTCTTCATCTGCGTAGAGTGATTCATCTTTCTCGGCGTTTGTCCTCGCAATGAAGTTTCGTTCTTGGAAGTTGTCCCTATTTTATACTGGGTGATATCAGCATGTCCATAAGGTAAAGTCTTGTGGTCTGGAAGTCGCTCTGGTTGCACGTAGTTTGTCATGGTGTTAGTAAATAAACAACTAAGATGTGGTACTGCATTGGTGATGTGATAGTGAAGCACAGCATCGCACTCGAATTTCTCGTTGGACTTGAGTCTTACACTCGATGCTTGCTATTTGAAAGTATTCATCTTTCTCGCTTGGCGTTTGTAGTTACAAATGAAGTATCGGTCTTGGACGTTGTCCCTTTTTATATGTTGACCAATATTGACGTGACCGTACGGTAAAGTGAAGTGGTTGGGAAGCCGCACTCGCTTCTGGTACACGATTTGATAGACTTTTTCCAAGGGTCGACTGACGAATTGGTTTGTGGGTAAACGTACAATCTTGTTCGGTTCGTTGGTGATCACTCTAAAATTTCCATCCTGTCCAGACTGCAAGGCTTCTTTCAGCACGCCAAAGTTCACCACTTGACCGGCGCGATAATTGAGAGTAAATCCTTTCACTTTACACTCCGTGTGCACTTCTCCTTGTGGGTCTTGGTATTCGTAGCAGTAATTTTTAGGACCACCACTAGCAAAACTTAGAATCTTGTCGGGATGCTCGTCCGTCCAGGCTCCTAAACGGTCTCCTTCGATATTAGGGTGACTTTGACCCAGGCGATCGATGTAGATGCAACTGTCCGTGTCAAAATACAGCACACGATCTCCTAACTGGTGTAACGCTTCGTGCAGTTTTAAGCGAGCATGGGCTGTCACGTAAGCCGCAATGATGACATTTCCAAATTCGTCGGCTTCTACAAAGTCCAGTTCTTCTTCGTAATTGACTAAGATCAAGTCCTCACGAACGACGTCCACGTGTTTCATGTATTTGGTTTTGTCGTGAATCATCTGGAAGTAGCAGGAAGGTTCTGTCAAATACTCTGTCTTGGGTAAACACGGTCGTTGTGCCATTTTACCCCACAAGCAATTTAACATCAGTTTGGCAAACGATCGCCTTCCTTCGTTTTTCTCGATGTGGTCTAAAATGATACCTTCATGCTTCCAGTATTTGTATTTGAATTTCTTTTGGTCTTCGGGAGTGTGGCAGCAGGAAGGATAGCCACTGGCTTCTTGTTTCAGTTTCAAAAAAGCATCCACGTAGTCTGCGAAAATGCTTTTCTGAGTCTCGTCGCACTTGTGGTACTGTTCTGTCTTGGGAAAGTGGTAAATTTCGTACACTTCTAACAGTTGGTATCCCAGGTCCAGAGCTTTAAACAATTCCACGCTGACCCACGTTCCCGTCAAGGCACGTTCTTCCTGGCTGTGCTGACAAGGTCGGTCTTGGTTGCACATTTCGGCACAAGTACGGCACAAGGGAAACATCAGTTTTCCTTGGCAATGGTGAGGTAAAATGGGATGGTAAAAGTCCGTGGGAGGCAAAACTTTACATTTGATCAATCCTTCGTATTGTCGAATGTTGTCCAGGTCGATGTGTTCCTTCAGCAATTGCGGGTGTCCTGCCGGAAAGCGACAATATTTGCACACGTAAGGATACAGCGAACACACGTCCAAGTATTTGAATTCTTCTCCTTTCTCCTCGTCGGCTTGGTACAGCAAACAGGTGGCAATCGTCCGTCCTCCTTACAAACTGTCCCGTGGGTTCAGTGGCTCCACCAGCTTGTAACTTTCCACGATGCGCTTAAACTCGGGATCGGTTTTCAAACGGTGATCGTACTCGTGTTCCCACATTTCCACCACTTGGTATCCTTGCTGTTCTAACTTCAAGCGTTGCTGACAAGTGGCCTGGTACAAGTTTTTCATGGTCCGTTGTAAAAACTCATTTTTGGTGTCACGTTGAGGGTAACAGATCGGACATCCGTGAAATAAGCACCCGTTAAACTCGTACTCGATCTGGGGCTTTTCTAAGTCCCAACCATCCACCGAATACTTGCCAATGGTCTTTTGGCCTCCTCCGTTGCGGGCGTGTTGGATCCATTTGTCTTCTTTGTCGCACAAGTAATGTAACCAGCTTAGGGCTTTGACCGAGTATTGATATTTGACAAAGTTTGTCGTTTGAGGGCAGATGACAACCAGGGTGTTTTCAGGCATGAATCGTTGGCGGTACACTAAGGAACACGCTTTGGCAATGGTGCAGGCTTCTTTCAAAGGATCGATCCCTCCGTGTTCCATGAACAACTCTCGAAATTTTCCACAGCAACGCCGTAAAATGTCCACGTCGGAACGACAATACTTTAACATTTCTTCCTGAAAGTCGAAGGGGTCCGAGGCGTGTGTCTGGTACCAAGAGTAGAAAGCTTCTCCTTTTTCGGTACGCATGTTGTCGGGGTCGTAGAAGTGAGCCTCAGGCAAATGGGGTAGAACGGCGTGTTGATTGGCTTCGGTATTGAAAAAGTGCGGAAAATAGCCTTTGGCCATTTCTGTCATTCCAAACGTTTTAGGCATGCGACTCAAAGGCATGGCCAAGTAACTCATCGAATCTTTAAACTGCACTTGTCCCACTTGCATGTAGATGAGTTTGGCTCCGTTCAAAGTCACTTTAGGACGTTCGGTGCCTTGTTCCGTATAGTATCTGAGAAGAAATTGTCCATCGTATCCCGAGAAATTGTGAGCCATCACCGTGGCATAGCGATGACAATCTCCGTAACGGTTGATGTCCTCTTGACTCCACGTCTCGTCGATAGGGTTTAAGATCCATTGGGCGAAATCGGTCAGCGTGTTTGGTCCCCGAAAGATTTTTTCACGTCCTCCAGGAATCTTGCTACGGTGAGGGCAATGACTAAAGATACGTTCTTGGATGCACTTCTCGCACGCTCGGTGAGCCACGCAGAAATTAGGAATGTGAATGCCAGTCTCTTGCATGCATTCGAAATCGAAAAAGATGAAATTCTCTTTCTTCTTGTGGTCATCTTCTTCCTGTTGGGGTTGGTATTTTTGAATGTAGCATTCGTGTTCCAAGTCCACGATTTGGCGACAAATGTGACATCGTTTCTTTCCTCGACAAACGTGTAACTTGACACTATTGGTACGTATGCCTTGTCCACAAGTAGGGCACAATCTCAGGAGTTGGCAAGCACTTTTCTGCTGTGAACCTTGCGTCTTCAGATGTTGTTGGTAACAGGTTGGACTGACAAAAATGCGCTGACGAGCTGGGCAATGCACTCGTTCTTGTCCTTCGTCAAGACAGGGTTTAGAGGCTAAACATCCTGAGCATTTCGATCAACAATGCTTGTGTTGCTCTCGATTGTTATAGCCATAGTCACATTTCTCACAGTAATAACTGTATCCCAGGAATGCAGTGATACTGGTTATGGCATCGAAATGTTCATCGTGATGATAGACGTGAATGTATTTTCCGTCTTTGAAATTTTTGCCTCGAAACAACAGAGGTCCGCGCACTTCTTGAGGGTGCACTTTCAAGGTGTAGCGTGGAGCTAAGACGTCTTGCAATTTTTGCTTTTCAGGCATGCCGCAGGGTGTGTCTTTGGATAGCCCCGCTTGCTGTAACAGGAGTTCTGTTTCTCTTCGTTGTTTGGCTCGGTCCGATTGTCGAATAGTTTTCCAGGCTCTTTTCCATTCTGCCGTGTCGTTCTTGTCGGCATACGTTCGTCCCACCACGATGGCACGGGCTAAACACATCTGGTCTTGAGGGTTGTTAATTTGAACGATGCTGCGCTTGATGCTGCGAAGGTCGTTCACCAATAACACCTTTTTGTGTCTCGTCCCTTGGGGAAGAGACACGTGGGTCATGAACAGTGTCGCTTTACCGTCGGTGACGTGAAACTTGTCGTTGGATTGCTGTACGTGTTGAATCTTGTCGATGACTTTGGAAGGTGTCAATTCTGCTGGGCTGCTAAACTCGATCCAAACGGGTGATTTCAAACTGTCGTGATGAATGGAAAGTCTCATGACATCGTCTTCTTTGCATTGGCATCGTCGTTTCAGTGCGGCTAACAAAGAATCCCACACATCGGTGATGAACCCCTCTGCTTTCTCCAGCGGTACGTCCGACTTGAAATCTTTAAACTTCACCGTGTAGGTGTAGGCCGTAGTTCTACATTTTCTAGAGGAGCGTTTATCCGTCTCTCGAATGTGGTAATACTTTTCGGGTGATACTGGTGGACTTCGGTTTGGAATAGGCTCTCTCGGTCTGGTCGCAGACGTGGAAGGTGTTGGTTCAGGTTCGCTCATGTCTTCGATTTGAGCGAACACTTCTTTTCGTGTGTCAGGCGATACGTCACGTCGCTGCCTCTTACCTTCTTCTTCTCTCTTACTGAAATCGTGCGATCGTTTCATCTCGATTGCTTATTCAGAAATGATTAAACCAAGTTCGTTCTCTCGGTATATATACCCCTCTCTACCTCTTGTTGTGACAGTGACTTGGTATATTTCACAAGAGCAAGTGAAAGCCAAACAGATAGGAACCCCTGGCTAACTTATGCGAACGACAATGGTGCGTCTTAAGCACCTCGTGCATCCTGACGACCCTTCGATTCAAACTCTACCACGAAGGAAAAAGGTTGCAAGAAGAAGGAAAAAAACAAAAAACAAAAACAGACAGTTGGTGTCATCAAGAGAACTATAGACGTTACTGTGCCGTTCGGACACGTACGTACTCCAGAAAACCACGCTGCTCGGCAACGATGTCTCCTTCTCTCTGTCACTTCTACTTTTGTCCTTGACCAAGATATCTACCAACCTTGATTTAACACTTGTGTTTCCTCATTTGATAATTTAAAAAAAAAATACTAAATCCATTTTTAACAGAACTACCCATTTTCGACAGCAGCGATGACGTCTTCTACTGCTCTTACCACTGTTGTTGCACCTACAAAGGTGAGCTTTCCTGAGACCAAATTACAAGACAGGGCAAGTGCGTTGTGAAGTTGACTGGATGTATCTAAACAATAACTGTCAAACCCCTCTGTTCTACCTCTTGTTGTGACAATGACTTGTGATACTTCACATTATCTAAAGTAGAAATGTTTACAAACCGTACAAAGTTATGTGACTTTAGTTTTTGACACCTGCACAGACTCTTCACTTTACAAGTCTCACGAGACAAATATCTATCCAATTTTTACCATTTTCCAAAACACGCACACACTTGCAACATGACCAGAAATCTGTACTTCTTTATTTGTGGATATCCCACAGACCCGTCCCAGCATATAGAGCTGAGTAAGAACTTTAGGAATATCCCTCATTTATTTAGAAATATCAAAGCTTTGATGTGTATTTTCCCTGTTCCACCCTTTATTAGTGTTTAGGTATGTTCCCATGAAAACATCAATGATATTATTTCTGCTATTAAAAAATTAAAACATGACGGAATAAAAATATCTGATAACCTTGATCCTCAAAAAATTATGTGCGATTTTGAATTATTACAACAACGAAAATTCGACAATAAATACACATTGCCATCCAATTATAAATTCGTGAAATTAATTTATCAGTCTATGTTAGAATCCTTGGCAATGGTAAACGACACACAGTTGAAGCTATTTGCACCTCTTGCACGTTCAATCGAAAAGATTAGATCCGAATTGTCTCACGAGTACGAAAGAAAAAGATTGTGGACAATCGTGTAATGCAATTGAGAAAAATTATGTTATTTGATTCTGTCAAAAATGAAAGTGACACTGAGAGCAGCGACAGTGAAGGTGGACCCTTGACTGTGGTGATTGCTAAACAAAACCCCTGGCAAAATTGACAGAGTCGAACTATATGCAGTAAAAAAAATATTTATTTTGTTTTTTGTTATTTTAAGTTAAGAGGATAGAGTTGTCTGACATATTTAAATATTATCTGCTGATCATATTTTATTGAATATGGAGATTTGTATATTTTATCTGCAACATGTTTTACTGAACGACTACAAATACCAAAATATTTACCAGCCCTGTTCATTGATGGGAAAGTTATTTCTTGGCATGTTTCTGCATTTATGGCTTTAATAACTCTCTTTCCGAATACTTTACACTTTCCTGTATTTCCACGTGCAGAATTCTGACTCTGTGTAATAGCTTGCAGGTTAGATAAATGATTATTTTTGGGATTTCCATCAATGTGATCAACTACAAGTCCATCTTTGATGACCCCATAAAAACATTCGAATAGGAATCTATGTGAGAAATAATTTTTATTTCCACTGATACTGAATCTAAAATAACCAAATTTATCAAGACTACCGACTGGGTTTTATGATCGGCAGTTTCTGATAATACCATCACGTGATGCTTCATAATTTTAAATGATTGGATGTGCCACAAATTCGTTTTGCTCCATTTATATAATAATATTATTTGTTTAAATCATTGTTTTGAAATCTGGCCAGATAATCTTCTGCGGTTTTTATAGGAGATTTACCTGACAATGTCTAAGTATTATTTTTTTTGTCATAATATCGTTTTAATTCTCTGTATTTTTTACCGCCACATTTTACATATAACTGAGTTTTTCCTCTGACTCCAACACCACATTGCACACACGGTTTTGGTCCTAGACTACCATTTTTAACGCTTTGCATATGGTAGCAGCAGAATTCATTCACGCATGCTCTGTTACAAGGAGAAGTATATCCAATTTTGAGCCAAATACATCGATTCTTTGTTTGAATCATTATATATATATATATATACTAAAATTCAATTTAAATATTTGTCTTAATTATAATAATGGAGGAATTATCCGCCATTGAGCCTTCCGCAGTCTCAGCGGGAACTAGATTTGATCTTGACAGACTATCAGAATATAAATTTAGTGTTTCGATGCAAGATCTAGCTTTAACAAATGAGGATATAACCGAACGTATCCGTGAAGCCAAGAAGGAATTTCGTGACAATGGTGCGGCTCATGTGTGGTCAACATTCAGAGTTGGAAATGTTGTCAATATGATGAATGACAAACGAGGAAGAATAATTATTAACCACCTTGATGTTCAAAAATATTTTATTTTAATAAAAGTTATTGTAAGGACAGACGACGATACTTGGATTATTCGTGACAAGCGTGATCCAGTCCACATACGGTCAGGAAATAATATTGTTCTCTTGAATAATAAATCCAAACCCGGAATACTGACTGGTATTGACAAACCATATTATGAACGAGAGTACCCTGTGACTGCGGTTGTATATGCAATATATCCGCTGAATAATAAACCTGACGTTGGGGATCTCAAACCGATGAGACTGTCAGAGTCAAGAATAAACTGTGTAGCTGATCGAGTTACAGAACACTTTACAAACGCGATACGTGGTAATGGTTTAACAGATTTACGACGTAAAAAAATAAATACATGGGCAGAAGCAGTTAAAGGTACTGGAGCATCCATTAAAGATGTTGCTGAGTTGGGAAAGCTATTAAAATTTCCAATAACAGTGAAGACGTTAACAGGAGAGATTTTGTATAAATCGAAATATGAATCAAGAGGAGCTTCGATAGATATTATTGATCATAATGCACATGCATGGACTATGGCAGTAACAATATTTCCACGAGACAGAACGGTTAAATTTTATAATGGTCATATATTTGATTTTATCAGGAATATCAGTAAAAGTGACCCTGTATCTGTTTAGTTATTTCAAAGTTCAGAATATGATTATTATGATCAGTTTGTGCGGCCTGGTGGGGATATTTATCGTAGAGAATCTCTTAATGTAGAAATAAAAATCTTGCATTAAAATATACCTCTGACGATGTCAAGGTTGGACAATTACTGAATAATTGTTTTACCGTACCATCAGTTGCGGCTCACTTTGCTCAGGAGAAAAATTTATGGAAACCGACACGATTGGAATTTCTTGAAGATGTCCAGAAAAGTTGTATAGAATACGGACACGGTGGATTATGGAATACTAAATACAAGTATAACGACGTTATCTCCGTTGATATGGTAGCGTGTTATCCTGAAAGTTTTCTTGGATACGGAGAATGTTCTGAATACTTTAAGAGATTTGGGCATTCAACACGCGAGATGACCAGAGTTGCAATAAACGGACCTTTACCAGATTTTGACTTAACCGGATTTGCTTATATAGAATCATTTGAGTTTACAGAAAATCTCCATCCGATTACATATGCTTGGTTTGGAAGACATTTTTCAGAAAAATGTTGGGTTCCAATAGTACTATTGCGATATATGCTTGATGCTGGAATTTTAATATCTTTACAGGTGAGTGAAGCAATTATATCGTATCTGTCACAGAAGCAAGTTTGGTTACCAAAACCGGATAGATTTAATATTGATGATGCCAGGAAAGAATTTCCTGATCTCAATGAAGATGACATTATTAAAATTACTAATAATATACGTAAATGCAGGGACGAGCACGATGAAAAACTTGCAAAAGATCTTGGTAGAAAGATAATCAGTAAGTTTACACAGGGAGGATCATACGATTATAAACGACACTGTACAAGATTGATTATGGACGATGCTGAACTCGATTTTATAATCGCTTATACAACGGAAAAAAACACATTTATAAGCCAATGTAATGCTTATTTATCAGATGGAACCAAACTAGGCACAGTTGTGAGCTATCTTGATGGCGACTCACCGCAGGTTACTCACTTAAGATCTTCAATGCTAGCCTATGTTTCGATAAATCTATTGTCGATGATAAATAGATTTTCTCGTTATGCTGTCAGAGTTGCTACGGATTCGTTCTACATAAATAAAAAATATACGGATTTGTTAAAACCGCTACTTGGTAATGGTGAATGGGGATCATGGAGAATAAAACAAGAAAATATACTTAGCTATTCTGAATCCGCCGACGTTGAAATTAAGGAAATATATTACAAAAATAATATTCAATTATCAAAGTCATCAGCACCATCTGTATATGATCCTGTGGCTAGACATAAGACTGTTTATCTTAACGGATGCGGTGGTTCAGGTAAAACAACACGTGCGATTAAATTATTCCTGAACAACCATTCAGATATAATTGTTTTGACACCGACACATAAACTCGCCAGAGAAATAAAAGAACGAGGAGTAAAATCATGTACATATCATAGTTTCTTTAGATGGTGTGGAGACACATGGACTTCTGAGCGAAAGGGTGAGAAATATATACCCAAGTATATTATCTGGGACGAGGTAGACACGGTGTCGTTAGAAATATTAAAAACATTTCTTGATTGGTTATTGACAAAGAATACTGCTGTAATAATATGTAGTGATCATGGTCAACCACCACCCTTTGTTGGGCAGTCTCCACATGAATGGCTGAAGAATAATGTAGATTATTATGAAGAAATAAATGATGACCATAGAGCTATTGACGAACCGCTGAAAGAACTTAAAAGATTAATCAGACTACAGCCAGATAAAATACAATGTGAGATAATGCGTAAAGTAATTCCAGAAACTAATATGAATGATTTTTTGAGTTTATGGAGACCTGCTGATTTGATAGTCGCAAGTAGAAAGATAGTTCGTGATGAACTGCAGGAGAAATTATTTCTGTTACATACAGAAAAGTTTTCAAATCTGCCTGTACCATTATGTTATCGCCCAGCAGATACTCGACGACAAAATATTGAAGTTGAAATTCCTGGTGGTGGAATACAAAATCTTGTACTGAATGATATTGTTTTGGTTGCTGTTGATGTTGTTGAGAGTGCATTGAGCATGGATAAATCTCCATGGACGTTAGGATACGCTATAACGATTCATTCATCACAGGGATTAACTATTTCTGATACAAATATCTGGATTGTCGATGATCGGATCGAATGGTCAAATTTAGTCTATCTCGCAGTATCTCGAGTCAGAAGAATATCTCAACTGCATAGGGTTATTATGAATTTTACAGAAAATAATGATCAAACTGTTAGTAATGACGTAATAAGAAAAAACTATCTGGTTATAAACAATGTGACAAAAAAAAAATAAAATAAGCGTGACTTTGATATTGATACTGAATTTATTATAACACTAAAAGAACGACAGAATAATCATTGTGCAAGTTGTAACGCAGTAATGTTATGGCAGTATTCGAATAATAATCCAAGACAATTTACCGTGGACAGAATTAATAGTGATCTTGGTCATACACGTGATAATGTGATGCTGACCTGTCTTGAATGCAATCGACGTAGAGGTGATAATTTACATAAGTGAAGGTGGTGGTAATTGTGTGTCTTTAGGAATTACTTGTAATTGTTCACGCACAAATCCACGTTGAGGAGCCGTCGAATCCAGTCTGTAGATTGCAGGTCTACCAGTGGATCTAACCACGCTAGAAATTGCATGTGTAGTCACACTCCAGATAGGATCAGTTGCTCTTTTTTTACCACCTTCAAGTTCACCAGGTTCCTATAAATATCTTACAGTTACATTACCTAATACTGGTTGAGAGGAAGATTCACGTCGGTGTATTGGTATATATTTTTTTGTGATCGCATTAGAAGGTTTCATGGAAGTTGCACGAGTAATTTCATTATTCAAAGCAGCTATCACACTTGGTAACCTTGCAACCCATTCACGAGATCTCTCCCCGGACTTAAAGTCAATGGATATTTCCCTTGCATATTGATATCCAAATAACCGCTCAGCAAGTGTTCGATTAAATCGTTCAACGATTGCCTGATCACGATGAATTTCAGTGTGTCCTCGTCTGATTTTAACGTTATGTTTCTTCATCAACGATAATACTGCACCAAAAAATTCTTTGCCAGGATCAACTTGTAATAATTGTGGCCATCGTAGACCACACACATTGATAAATTCGCTCAAACGCAGATGCAACTTCAGATGCTGTTTTTGTTGATAATGGTTCCGCTTCTTTATATCTACTTGAAACGTCAACGATAGTCAATGCGTATTTGTATGTGCGTGATTGACGTCTACGTGTTTTAATAGTATCGTGTGGAAAAAATAAAATATCTGCTTGATGAACTTCATTAGGAGTGCTGACATCAAAATGTGCGTACTGAATTTTTTTAGGTGGTGGTAGATGAATTTGCCATATTGCCTGTCGTGCTAACCACGCTGCAGCAACAGAACGTGAGACATTTGCTGCTTCAGCAAATTTACTAATCGCTGCTCTGCCCCTCCAATATCCTCTTGGGCTATAATAAATGGATTTCATTATAATAGTTATATAAGTAATTACCAGCCCCTAACATGATTTTACCTTTCATGGCAGTTTTTACTAGAAA
>JAECUM010055037.1:0-10011 GCA_016617855.1 Megalonaias nervosa
TGCAATGTCCAGGAGGCCATGTTGACTGCAGAGCAAATCTGTCACCAGCTGCACCACATTCAGAGTTTGAAATGGCAAGAGAAGTAGGGACAAATTTTGTGCTGCAAGAGATTCTCATTAGACATGCAACAAAAGATGGATATGCACAGGCTGCTGCCGGCTTCCAACATGCTTACAACATTCTGCATCCAATGTGGAAAGCAGAAAGACTGTCGGACCCCGTCCATTTGGGTCGTTTACAGTTCAAACGCTGTAATTCTGCAATATTTAGTGAAAACGTGTTTCCAGGAATAAGAACAAGAAAAGGAAAAAAGACTCAAACAGAAAATTTTCAGCCAAGACATTAAAGCACACTGCAGTTTGGTCTTCAAGCAACTGATGGAGGACAATAGTGGTGATGTTACAAAAATTAAATGTCAACCTCCCCAAGCACTGGATGCCACTCTGCGCTGTTATTCAGGGGACTGCTCAAAATGCCGGCATTATTCAAAGGTCTGTGGGGGAGGAAGTAATAACAGCTGGTGGATGCGATCAGCATACCGGGGCCCTCATCAAGTGACTCATCTTAACATGACAGAAAATGATAAGAATATCCTCCTAGAAGTTCTGAAAATGAAACTCTCCTGCGATGTTGTAGAAAGACTGCGACTGAACACAAACGCACAGAAATGTGAGGCTGTGAACAGATCAATCGGTGTTTCATTACCTAAAAATGTGAACTATTCCAGAAACTTTGAGGCAAGAGTGCATTCAACAATACACAGACTCAATAACAGCCTGGGATCATCAATGAAAACAAAAGTGACACACTTGGGAGGGAAACTTTCAACAAGGACTCTGAGATCACTGGAGACAAAGGATAAAGACTGCACTTACCATCAGTTGTATCAAAAGCGTCCACAAACCAGGCAACGTATTCTAACAAGACGAGGAAATATGATACAGGCAGCAGCAGAGAGGGTGGACCCTACAACTTTTTCGAGGGTCCGTTAGCAAATATAAAGGTTCCTACAAAGGGCGAAAATAAAGTCAATAACGCTAAACCGAATCCGCTAACCGAATATATTTTAATAACAAAAATCGACAGGGTTAGTTCGTTTTTGTTACTCGTTCGTTGACATATTTTTTTTTTTAAATTTTAGGCGTGTTTTGTTTGCGTCTCACACTCATTTTTTTTTTTTTTGTCAGCCCACCCTCTCTGCTGCTGTGGCTTTTATCCAAATATTGTATCAAGTCCGTTACGATATCTTGACCTGGGATCATGCAAATTTATTGTTATAAAACCAAACGGGTTAGCTTGCGCGTGTGCAAAGAAATTTTTAAATTTGTTCATGTCCATGTCCCCAGAACACCAAGTATAATAAATATTTTGCAGCGTATGATTGTCAACTCGGTTAAACACAACTAAAATATTACAGTTATCTCTGATCACTTTTGGAATTTGTGTATAACGCTGGGTAACATAAATCACGTCTGTATTTTTATGTCTACCTCGAGAAAATATCCTAGCTGGATTTGATTGTTTGTCCAGCATGACATCATCGTACGCTACTAAATTATTAATACGTCCATCCAGGTCATCTACAGATGGCGTTTCATCAATATCAGTGATAAAATCAATAATGTCACTGTCTTCCTATAACGACGCTGCATTTTCATTAAAATATTTAAGTACTTCATAGCATCGCTGATCATCCACGGATGGTGCTACTAAATATAATTTATCCCACTTGAGCCATCTCATTATGAAATTAAGCAATAATTGTGTTTTGCCTGATCCAGATGGCCCAATTATTATCATTCTGATAGAATTCGGTAGCGCTGGGTGATGCTTGACTGGTTCCTGTTTTCGTGTCGCCGAAAAGTCAGTTATATCCATATGATAAATAATATGAATTTATATTGTGTTCGATGCAAGGCAGCCACGTCCACCACTGGATTAACAACAATAATAACAAAAAATAAAAAACTCGCACTTACAGGTATGTGTGAAAAGTGTGGTACAAAAAAATACAAATTTATTTCGTCTAGCACAGCGACGGGAGGTGATATTGCTGCTTCGTTGGGAAAATTACCAGGGGTTCCGTGGGCGAAATATCCCGGAGGAAAACACCTACCCGGATACAATTATTGTGGTCCAGGAACTCGACTTGATATACGACTTGATGATCAAGATCTACCGCGACCTGGAGAGTATCCAATAAATAAGATTGATCAAGCGTCTCATGTTCATGATGTTGCGTATCGAAGCAAGGATTTACAAGAACGGCATCTCGCAGATGTGAAATTGATTCATGCGTTAAATTCTATACCTGATAAATCTCTCAGAGAAAAACTCGCTAGTTTTCTAGTAAACTCTGGTATGAAAGGTAAAATAATGCTAGGGGCATGGGTAATTACGTATATAAATGTTATAATAGAGTCCATTTATTATAGCCCAAGAAGATATTGGAATGGCAGAGCAGCGATTAGCAAGCTTGTTGAAACAGCAAAAGTCTCACTTGCTGTTGTTGCAGCGTGGTTAGCACAACAAACAATATGGCAAATCTCTCTACGTCCACCTAAAAGAATTCAGTACGCGTATTTTGATGTCAACGTCCCCAATGAAGTTCATCAAGCAGATATTTTGATTTTACCACACGATACTATTAAAACACATGGACGTCAATCACGCACATACAAATACGCGTTAACTGTCGTTGATGTTGCAAGTAGATACAAGGAAGCGAAGCCGCTATCAACAAAAAACAACATCTGAAGTTGCATCTGCGTTTGAACGAATTTATCAACGAGGACCTTTGCGATGGCCACAGTTGCTACAAGTTGATCCTGGATAAGACTTTCTTGGAGCAGTATCATCGCTGATGAAAAAACATAATGTCAAAATAAGACACGGACACATCGCAATTCATCGTGATCAGGCAATCGTTGAACGATTTAATCGAACACTCGCTGAGCGGTTATTTGGATAACAGTATGCGAAGGAAATAATTTAGGCAGACACAAAATCTCGTGAATGGGTTGCAAGATTACCAAGTGTGATAGCTGCGTTAAATAATGAGATTACTCGTGCAACTGCTATAAAACCTATTAATGCAATTACAAAAAAACATATACCCAGTAGCGACGGCTACGGACAACGACGTGACTTTTCAAAACAGCCAGTGTTAGGTAATGTGACTGTCAGGTATTTATAAGAACCTGGTGAACTTGAAGGGGGTAAAAAAAGAGCAACTGATCCTATCTGGAGTGTGACTACACATAAAATTTCTAGCGTGGTTAGATCTACGGGTGGACCCGCCATCTACAGGCTGGATTCAAATGCTCCTCAGCATGGATTTGTATGTGAACAATTACAAGTAATTCCTGAAGACACACGATTGCCACCGCGTTCACGTTTGTAAACTAGCACCAGGGCGTCCAGCGCCCCGACGTCGATTACATTCAAGACATGTCAATATGACATTATCACGTGTATGACCAAGATCACTATTAATTCTATCCACGGTGAACTGTCTTGCATTATTACTCCAATACTCCCATAGCATATTACAGTTACAACTTGCACAATGATTATTCTGTCGTTGTTTTAATGTCATAATTAATTCAGTATCAATATCAAAGTCTCGATTATTATTTTTTATTTTTGTCACATTACTTATAACCAAATAGTTTTTTCTTATTACACCAACAACAACTTCGTTGTCGTCGCTAGCAGTTTGATTATTATTTTCTGTAGTATTCACAATAACCCTGTGTAGATGAGATATTGTTCTGGCTCGAGACACTGCGAGATAAACTAAATTTGACCATTCGATCCGATCATCGACAATCCAGATATTTGTATCAGCAATAGTTAGTCCTTGTGACGAATGAATCGTTATGACATATCATAGCTTCCATGGAGTTTTATCCATGATCAACGCGCTCTCAACAACATCAACATCAACCAAAACAAAATCATTCAGTACAAGATTTTGTTTTTCATTTGTTCCTGGAATCTGAACTTCAATATTCTGTCGTCGAGTATCTGCTGAGTGATAACACAATGGTACAGGTAGACTTGAAAAACTTTTCTGTATGTAACAGAAATAATTTCTCTTGCAATTCATCACGAACTATTTTTCTACTCGCAACTATTAAATCATTTGGTCTCCATAAATTCCAAAAATCGTTCACAGGAGTTTCCGGAATTATTTCACGCATTATCTCACATTGTATTTTATCTGGATGTAGTCTGATTAGTCTTCTAAATTCTTTCAGAGGTTCATCAATAGCTCTATGATCATCGGTTATCTCTTCATAATAATCAACAAAAGTTTTTAACCACTCGTGCGGAGACTGTCCAACGAAAGGTGGTGGTTAACCATGATCGCCGCACATGATCACAGCAGTATTTTTTGTCAGTAACCAATCAAGAAATATGTTTAATGTTTCTAACGATACTGTACAAATCTCATCCCAGATGATAATCCGGGGTATATATTTCTCACCCATTCGCTCAGGTGTCCACGTATCCCCGCACCATCTGAAGAAACCATGATAAGTTTGAGATTTTACTCCACGTTCATTTATTTCTCTGGCTAGTCTATGTGTAGGTCGCAGAACAATCATATCAACGGAGTTCTTCAAACTGCGGCGAAATAATTCAATGGCACGTGTTGTTTTTCCAGAACCTCCAGGTCCATTGAGATAAACGGTTTTATGTCTGGCCACAGGATCAAACACAGATGGTGTTAATGATTTTAATATTTGATTATGATTGCTGTAATATATTTCCTTGATTTCAACGTCAGCAGATTCTGAATAGTCGAGTATATTTTCTTGTTTTATTCTCCATGATCCCCATTCATCATTACCGAGTAGCGGTTTTAGTAAATCTAAATACACTTTATTTATATAAAATGAATCCGTGGCAACTCTTACAGCGTAACGAGGAAATCTATTTATCATCGATAATAAATTTATAGAAACGTAAGCGAGCATAGAAGATCTTAAATGAGTAAATTGCGGTGATTCACCATCAACATAGCTCACGATTGTACCTAATTTAGAGCCGTCTGATAAATAAGCATTACTCCGACTCATAAATGTATTTTTTCCGCTGCATCAGCAATTATAAAATCGAGCTCAGCATCATCCATAATTAATCTTGTACACATTCGTTTATGATCATATGATCCTCCTTGAGTAAACTTACCGATTATTTTTCTGCCGAGATCTTTTGCAACGGAAGGTTCAATTATGGATAATCTCTCAAATTCCTCCATACTATATTTAAAGCAAATATATGTTAATTTAACTTTAATTATATATATATATATAATGACTCAAACAAACAATAAATGCCGATGGCTTATGATTGAATTATCTCTTCCTTGTAATAAATCATGCGTAAATGAATTTTGTGGTCAACACATGCAAAGCTTTCGAAAAGGTAGTCTAGGACCGAAACCGTGTTTACGATGCGGTGTTGGAGTCAGAGGAGAAACACTGTTATGTGTGCAATGCGGTGGTAAAAGATACAGAGAGGAAAAAGGATATTATGATAAGATGTCGTCAAGTGAATCCCCCATAAAAACCGCTGAAGACTATCTGGCCAGATTTCAAATAATCATTTAGACAAAGAGTATTACTATATAAATTGGAGCAAAATGAATTTGTTAAACATCCCATTATTAAAAATTATGAAGCGTCTCGTAATGGTGTAATCAGAAACTGCAGATTGAAAAAACCAGTCGGTACTGTTGATAATGCTGGTTATTTTAGATTTACTATTGGGAAAAAAAAAGATATCACTCACATAGGTTCATATTCGAATGTTTTCATGGGGTCATCGAAGACGGACTTGTAACTGATCACATAAATTCAAACCCGAAAGATAATGATTTATCTAACCTCCGGGTTGTTACACCAAGTCAGATTTCTGCATTTGGAAATGCTGGGAGATGTAAAATGTTTGAAAAAAGGTCGGTTATATCCATAAATACAGAGACTGGTGAAGAGAGAATTTTTAATTCCATAAATACGGCTGCTAAATATTTTAATATTATACCGAGTTCGGTACAACGTGTAGCAAATAGTATTACTAAATCGGCATTTTCGAAAAAATTTAAACAAAAGATCACGTTCCGGTATGTACAATGAAGAGAGATAACTCCGTCATCGCTGATAGAACAATCAAGTAGTTGTCTCCCTTTATTTTGTTATTGCGTATACATGACCACATATTTATATTCAGCGATAAGAATCGACATAAAAATTTTCCTGAATTTGATAACTGATCGGTACATTTTCATAATAATATATAATGAATGTACCGATCCGTTATTAACGACAACGGTCTCAGATTCGCTAAATAACCGTCCTATGAAATCCACCGCTGGAATAATTTTTCAACGTCTCCACCTCGTGATGTACAATGAAGCGAGATAACTCTGTCATCACTGATAGAGCAATCAAGCAGTTATGGTACTACAGTCTAATCATATTGCTTGAATATCTCTCCAGTCCAAATATCTCAACTATGTGGAAGTATTATTTGCAGAAAATATATATTATACTTTCCTCAAACAAACATAGAAACCTCAGCCGTGATATTATATCATTGACCGATACTGCTTCACATATCGATCGCAGCAGACTACATGCATCATTGTAGTAGGCGGAATATAACAGAATAATATCGGTCCATGCATTCATTGCAGTGTCAAGAGGCTTGAAAATATAGTATTTTAACAAGGCAGAAACGGTAGAAATGTGTAAAATTGCAGATTTTATTCAGAATCAGAAAAATATTCTGATAGTATAATGCTGATCACAGAATCTGCAGTGACAGAGTCAGGGCTAAGATAGCTATATATTTATTTCTGAAACGTGTATTTGTAAGTTGGAACAATGGTGCATTCATAGCGCGTCTAACTCTCGTACTCGAGGTCTTGAGTTCAAACCCATGACTGACACTGTCGATGGTTTGTAGCCCTGGGATGCTATTTTATTTGATAATTACTTTATAAGTGGGGACGCAAGCACCCCATGAGATTTCATGTAACCCTCACCATGTTGAACAACGTGGTGAGTGCAGTTTTGCACTTACTCCGGGGTTTGATTGGGGGGGGGGTTACATGAAGTCGCTTGCGTCCCTAAAATAAACAACAGGATGATGTGAAGGCGTGACCTTGTGACCTCACTAAAGGGTACCCACATAGGGACATTCAGAAAGAATGTCCGACGGACCAAAAAGTCTCAATAAGGTGCCTGTGAACCATAAGACAGATCTTAACCGATGAAAGAGTGCCCTGTGGGCTTCAGGCCTCAATACCGGACTCTTAGGATCTTATTGGTAAAAGGCTTTACCAGCAAAAGGGACCCAGTCGAATGCTAGACTGAATGTCATAGCTGCTGTTTATTTTTATTCAAAAATATATTTTTACTTTTATGTGATTCAGAATATATTCATTTTTTTTTATGTGATTCAAAAATATATTTTTTATAGATTCAGAATATATTTTTATTACAATAAAATTTTATCTTTTATGAAATTCAGTCAGATTATCTAAATTTGATGGGTATATTACCTAACAATATTGTGACTTTGATCAGATTTTCTGAATTTTGAATTTGACGGGTATTATACCCATCAAAATCGTTGAATTTAGTCAGATTTTCTAAAATATTTTTAATTTTATTCAAAAATATTTATTTTTCGTTCAGAAATATTTATTAAACAAACAATTTATAATATAAAAAGTAATGAATCACGAAAACATCACATCAATTATTACTGCTATTAAATAATTAAAACACAGTGGTATAAAAATATCTGATGAGCTTGATCCTGTTCAAATAATGAGTGACTTTGAATCATTACAATTCAAAAAATCGGAAAATAGGAATACGTTGCCCTCCGATTATAGTTTCATAAAGTTAATTCAGCAGGCGATGTTACGATCGCTGGCAGGAATCACGGATACGCAGGTGAAATTATTTGTTCCTCTTTCACGGGCCATCGAAAAGGTTAGGTCAGAATTATCTCACGAATACGAATCGAAAAGAATTGTACACGCTCGTATAAAACAGCTGAGAGATATTATGTCGATGACGGAAGAGTTACTGGCTAAAAATAAAGGCGAGTGTGAAAGTGACTATAGTGACAACGAAACTAATAGTGTTGTACCAGAATAATTCATTTCTAATCCCTTGACGTTGTCAAGGATAAAATCACGGGGGTAAAAAAGAAAATAATTATTTGATATTTTTTTTTACTTCGTGTTTTCCGTAACTATGTTACGGCGATGACGCTCTACGATCTTATATACAAGTTTATATTTAACGACTCTGACCAAAGATCGAGCAAGTGGCCAGACTGGTCAGTAAGTTTGAAATGTATCCGTGATAAAAGACGACTATGACATTTTAGACAAACAACGTTGATTGGTTCTGATACAATCAAATAGTCTGGAGGGACTTGAGGGGTAAATGAGTAGAGAATGTATCCTTGTTGGGCCTGATTGGATTTTTCAGTGTCAACTTGATAACTACCGTCGATAACATCACATACTAGATTGACAGCGATCGTTGATGTTATATTGACGATGTTCGGTGAAATGTGACGACCACCCCCGTATGGATCATTATCGTGTCGGAGGATACTCGGTGGTGGTAATATTTTTTTCCATGATTCGAGAATTTGGGGAAAAAGTAATTTTAAAAAATCAGATACCAAAAACCAAGTATTAACTCCGTGTTTACGAAATGATTTATTTTCAATTTCTGTAATTTCTCGATCTATACTTGTTTTGTCCATAAAGAATTTATTTATTTTTTTTTTTTTAACGACAGATCTAATACTTTCAAAATCAAATAACACTTGACTCAGGTGGTTTGATAAATTTATAATATTTTTTTTTTATATCTTCATTGTAATGTTGCATCAAATCAAAAACTAGACTTGCAATATCGATAAATGTACAGTTAAATTCTTCTATGATTGCTGCAAATACAAAAGTAACAGCACGTAAATCAAGCACTCCTTCGGATTCTTTTCCTGTAACTCTTAGATCGAGAATTTCTTCTCCGTCAACTGAGAAAAATTTATTGATTGACCATGGATGATCATAGCGATAATCTGGAATTTTAATAAATTTCATAGAGCGAAGAGGAATATGAAAAATTCATTTGGACGTGGTTCTGGTGGACCTTCATATGGAGGTTTAATTTCAGGCCAACCTAACGCAGTTCTAATCGAACTTTGATATATGTCCACAGCGTAATCCGGTGATAATATTTCGATGGCCGATGACAGCGTTGGCTCATGAACAGTAATGGCTATCTTTGATTCTTTTCCTGTGATGGATTTAATTCTGCGTTGGAATTCTTCATTGATCTGTTCTATTTAATAACTGCCCGTTGGACTACTAACTACGTGCCAATCAGGAGTTCCATCGGGTTTATTTTTATTTGCAAATACTAATGAATTATTCGGTTGTAGTCCACCAAACGATTTTGACCTAATATTGGGCCAGCTATAATAAATCCGTAATTGCGCTAACGCTATCTGAGAAGCTGGTATTGCAGTTGGAAAATTAATACTGAATTCAGGATTAGTTGAACCCGCTGATATCATTGTGGTTCTTACCGGAGCAGTGTTAGTGACGATCTGTTGTAATTATTGCGATCGCTGATCGAACGATGTCATTATTATACTATTATTGTTTTAAATCCTGTTCAGGAACTTTTTCATCAAATACTTCATTGTAGATCTTTATTATAATACTGAATTCTTCATCGGATATTATTCCATCATTAAGCGACGAAGAAATCATTAATGATAATTTAGAGTATGCGGTCGTTGCTGTGTGTAATTTCATCATGTACTCGTTCAATTTTTCATTTGTACACGTATTTATCTTTTTCGCGATTATATTAAATATTTCAGCGATCGTGGTTGACGATGAAACAATGATTGTTACAACGATCGGCGCTGTCATCGTCAACGTTGATAATACTACA
>JAECUM010055038.1:0-24343 GCA_016617855.1 Megalonaias nervosa
CTGCAATGAAATTTCCTTGATTAATGAGCTAAATTGTGACGGTCCAATTTTGAAAATGGAGCCTTTTTGAAACCGAGGCTGGTTTTTGTTTTCTTGACTCCGGTATATTATATGTAGATCTCAATTTGTGTACCAGTCTGAAGACTCAAAACGGGAAGTAACCGCCATTGATGTCCTGATGCTGAATTAGGCCTCTGTCGCGGAAAACCACATTTTATCTTGCATGATTTTATTTTTTTATTTATTTATTGTTAGAAAAGCAAAATTCATGTACCTTAATTCTTTATAGAATGCTGGAAGATAGGGATGGGTCTCTCTCTCTCTCTCTCTCTCTCTCTCTCTCTCTCTCTCTCTCTCTCTCTCTCTCTCTCTCTCAAAACAATATATACATTTTAAGCTTTTATTTAGTATGAAAAGAAATGCCAATGATTTTTTTTTCTCCAGGCAGCAGATAATAATAATATAAATAATGATAATAATAATAATGATACTATTTCATACTATTCACAACACTTACAGTAATAACAACAGGGACACATAATAATAATAATAATAATAATAATAATAATAATAATATTTCATACTATTCACAACACTTACAGTAATAACAACAGGGACACATAATAATAATGATACTGTTTCATACTATTCACAACACTTACAGTAATAACAACAGGGACACATAATAATAATAATAATAATAATAATAATACTATTTCATACTATTCACAACACTTACAGTAATAACAACAGGGACACATAATAATAATGATACTGTTTCATACTATTCACAGCAACACTTAAGTAATAACAACAGGGACACATAGAATATACATGATGATAAGTAAAAGCTTCCGAACAATAGAATTTTATCAATAATGGCTCTTCCCCCCCACCCACTTTTAAAAAAAAAAAATTCTCATTATTTGAGCATTGATATTGTATGGAAATGTATAATAACAGGAAATAAAATAATAATTGTTTAATTATCTTGCATTTGTAAATAATGGAATTATTATTATTATTATTATTATTATTATTATTATTATTATTATTATTATTATTATTAAGTTTTGATATTTACCACATTAAAAAAAATATATATAAATTTGGTAATATTAAATATAACAAAATGTAATTGCTGGAAATTAAAAAATCCACATTATTAAATTACTGAGGTCAACTTTAGCATAAAATTATTTATTGTACATTTGCTGTCTGAAATTGTTTAAAAGTTATTTGCAGTTTATATGCATATAGCAGGCAATAAACAAAAATTCTCTGAGAAATTGAGTCTGGAAATATGTGGAAGCTTGCACTTTTTGTAAGCCTGAGAATTGTGCAAGTTTGCAGATGCTGGTAAGAAAATGACCAGAAGTGGTGCCATGCTTGCGCAAGCTTGCACAAGCTAACATATATTTATTTGCAAGCTTATTTTGACGTTGCAAGCTTGCAGCAAGCTAACCGCAAGGATGCATTTGGTTTGGGTGTTTTTTCCTGGGCTCTTCCTCCACCAAATACACTGACGGCTATGTATAGCCTATCATGTGCTGAAAAAAGGCATTACACCTACAGAACTACACCAGACATTCATATCAATACACAGAGACATTTTTTGTTTAACAATAGCACAGAAAATCACAGAAAATATTTTGCATGTTGTCACAGACTCATGCCTAGAAAATTGCTTTACTCTTACAATTCTTATTTTCTTTCTCCTGTTCTCATTCTGTCCTTTTTCTTTCTGAAGGGTATAGATTAGTAATCAGTCTGTCCCTGATTTGCATCAGCAATCCTAACTGACACATGCAGCAGAGGATTTATCCATAATTCTTTTATTTGTCAATTAGTTTTTAACATGAATGGTCACAGTGTCAGTACAACTGTGGGTTTTCCACAAATTCCAGCCCTTTTACAGATTGTATAAATTTGTAATGAAATTACAGTTTCATAGATCTTTCTTCTTTGTTTGTGAAATTTCATTTTAGCTTTGTAATTGTTTGTCAGTGCTCTCTGTCAGTAAACTGAACATGTTAAATATTCTTTAAACAAATTATATTGATGAGTAGATTGTTGACTGCTTTTTCACATCTATTTCATAACCTTTGTTTTGACTCTTTTATGCCAAGGAAATGGAAAAACTAAGTGTTTTTGGCAAGGATACATCAAGGCACCCAACCAGGGTTGGCCTGTGTTATTAGGACTCATGACTGTTAGATTACAAGTCCCATGCACTAACAACTGAGTTATCATTGTTCCCTGATACTGATGAACCTTAAGTTGATGATAATGATATAGTTTCATTGAAGCAGCATGTATAAATGTGTAAAGACAGGAAAAAACTACATAACATGCATGTGCTCCTGGATGATAATAAAACTGGTTTTCCATTTATTTATTTTCCATTTATGACAACCATTAGCTGTGATGTAGTACTGCCATTCAGTTTCATAGTGAAATTTCAATTTGGGTCTACATCCAGATTTTACAAGTCATTCTTTTTTTTTACCTTCAAGTCTGTTAATAAAAGAAAATAGTGTGCAATCTCCAGCTGGAAATGTTTTAGTATCCTTGGTACTTTGATTTTTATTTTTAAGACGCCATTACTTTCTAAAAAATGCTGTCTCACTTTGTACTTTTCCTCACCTCATTGATATTTCAGACATTAATGACTAATTTACATGTATGTATTAAATTGTTGGATGTTTTTATTACAAGTATATCGAATTCCATATGTAGGATTACCCAAGTGACCTCAGTGGCTTGCAGACATTGTTGCTAGGTAGGCATTAAGGTCTATTTACCAGATAATACCCATAATCATCTGTCCTTTGATTTCCCCTAATTGTCTGATGGTAATGACCACTGTAACAAGTCATTGAATCCTCATCCTTGTGAGTGTTTTGATCATGGGTCAATTGCCCACACCCTTGTGAATCTTTTGATCATGGCCAGCTCCAGAATGAATGGAAAGGAATTGTAGGCTCTCAAGTTCAAAGTAAACTGAAACATTCATACCTCCATTAGGTTATATTTGCATTGTTCTTTATTTACTAAATCTGAAACCCTTATATTATACTGAAGATGTAAAAAATGCCAAGTCATGTGTGTGTATGCATGTGTGTGTGTGTGTGTGCATGAAATGCTACAAAACCTGTATGACAGTAGATACTAAACAAGGCATTTAAAAAAAAAATGCTATGCCTATCATTCAGCTTATGTCTAAAATGTAACAGAATTGCATAGTTGAAAATTCTAATCCTGATAACCAGTACACCCCTGTACTAAATAAGTCTGTTTGAATGATTAGATTATCCATTGCCTTTGTTCCCAGTAAAAGATCTGCTGTAGGGTATAACTATATATACAGGCTTATAAGTTGAGTCCAACTGCAAACAACATAAATCCTGATCATCTATGGCATTAGGCACCAACAAATCAGGGTCTGTATTGTTTGTTCTGCTGGTTACTGCTGCATAGGCCAAGATCTGCTAGTTCAATGGCAGATCTGGTCTGTGCAGTTTACAGTTGCATTGAACTTCTCAGTACTAGTATATATTGCACTTAATGATGTTTTTGAGAATGAGATGGATTATTGGTAAGGACACTTGATGTATATAAGTGAACTTGATGTACATAATACCTGTACCATGTAACCAAAAGGTCATAACCCCACAGTTGTATTAGACATAATGAAAGTAACAGTTCAGTGGACATCTTAAGCATCAGTCACCAATCTCTCTGAATTATTTTATTCTATTTTGATAGTCAGAATGGGGACCTTTAAATAAAAGTACACAAGAGCGAAACAAGCATGGAGACAGTACAATGGGTTGTCCGATTTAAAACAACATAATAACATTTTTAACAGATTTTTAAATCTTACAATGAGATACATCACTTTTCTTTTGTATGATCTCTAAAATTAAAAAGCTAAATGGGATTATTGATGCTATCTGAAGTATCAGAAAAAAACACATGCAAGAGAGCACTGGTGGATAAGGGGTGGGTGTTGGCTGTAAGCACCATCTCTGACTGGTCTGACAAAAAAATTTTCTTGTGTGAATTTTTTTTTGTGAGACCGTTCTTCCATCAGACTTCACACCCTGATACAGAACCACAACCACCACCACCACAACAAAAGATCACTGTATGTGCTGTCACTGATAAGTTTATATGCAGCATCCTCTTGACTTTCTCCACCACTCTGGTGACCTAGTGGTTAGAGCGTCCACCTCAGATGAGTAGGTTCGAACCCCAGCCGCGTCATACCAAAGACTTATAAATAATGGCATTAACAGCTGCCTCGCTTGGCATTCAGCATTAAGAGGTTATTGTTAGGACTGGTCAGCCTGGTGTCAGGATAATGTGACTGGGTGGGACATCATGCTACATATCTGTGGCATGATGTCCCAGTGCTAGACATCACTTTAAACTGCCACACTGCAGACATCATAGCGATATGACTGAATAATTGTTTAAGCTACTTTAAAAATCCAAATCACACACATATTCTTGATTTTCCCCACCTTTCCCCACCCCACCCCACCCTGGGTGTGAAATATGCCTTATTTGTAATCCCTTGTCTATCTATAATCACTGCAGCCAAAGAGAGACCAGTTAGTCAAGCTTTGCATGTATCAAGCTGTATTAAGGAGAACTGACTCACTGATTGGTTCAAACTGTGTTCCTTATTAAGTCATATGTCATTGATTTGTGTATAGTTGATTGTATAGCTTGTAAGACTTAATTAAGTGGAGAAAAAATAGCACAGTTGTTTGTTGACTCAAGTATTTAAGAGGTATATCAGTATTACCACTTTAAGAGGTATATCAGTATTACCACTTTAAGAGGTATATCAGTATTACCACTTTAAGAGGTATATCAGTATTACCACTTTAAGAGGTATATCAGTATTACCACTTTAAGTCATCAGGCAGATACAAGTACTTTATGACAGTATTACATTACACTGCCAACAACAATAATAAAAACTTGGAAATAAACTGGATAAACAAACCGTTATATCTCATAGTTTTATTGAAAGAGTTAAATAATTACATCAAATAAACATACAAATAAGATAAAACTAATATATCTGTTTAAGTAAGGTATATTTGTTTCCAGCAGTGTATTACATTTGAGAGTTCAAAGTTAAAATTATTTTTTGTGCAAGCTGCAGATAACTCATATATTTTGCAAATTTGTGCATCATATGACCACACGTCATCGAGATCTGTTTCATAATCATGTAGACAATATCAGCAGGAAACCTTAAACAAGCCTATTTTGTGTTAGATAACCATTCATTTCTTTCAGTGAAGTGAACCATACTCTTGAGAATCACCATTAGTTGGCAGCCCTGGTACACATACAACTTTTAATTAAAAGTAAATAACTATTTTTTTAATTAGGTACAATAGTAAAGCAGTGAGTTTCCTTTTTTAATGACCTTTTTCAACCTGCATTTTCCAGCTCAAGATATTGTCAACCAAGGTGCCAAGTATTTTTATTTACAGGCTGTTCTATATCTATTCCTTTTGGCATTACATGTACTTAGAAGTATTTCTTTGGCTTGCATATCTCTGATCATGCCTTTGACTTAACTGCATTTATATTCATACCTCTGTGCTGACAGCATTTATTTGCATTAACAAAGCCCTGATTTAATTTAGTACTAAGCTCTTGGACAGTTGATCCATGTTATATAATGTCTTATATAATATTGTGTCGTCTACAAACATGTTGATGGCTGAGTGTGATTTGGTAAAACATTGATGTACAACAGAAAGATCAATGGGCTGGCGACTGATCTTTGTGGAAGACCTGAATTGATTAGTTTCTCATCTCTGAAAAAAAAATTGATTTAAAGAGAAAATTGTTTTCTGCCTTTAAGATACCATTGGATTTACGTACAGTGGATGTATGTAATGATGGAAAGAAAATGGACAAACTAAGTGTATCTCAATATTGCAGAAGCATGGGGATATGAAAGTAGGAGGAGATTAAATTCAATGGAAATAGAGATAATCATATACACCATCACACCCCTCAGCAAAACTTATTTATTCCTACCTTGTTAACATCCCATTTAATACATTTAAATATCATGGCTGTTATAGTTTTTATCTCTGAAAACAGATGGAATAGAGTTGAATTCAGACACAATCAGATGCTTATAATTCAGACTGTCTCAGTCATGAAGACACGATATTATTTTAAACTCTTGTCTCTTTTCAGAAAGTCACACACGGATTGTAAACATTGAAAAGACTTTAGTCACAGAGTGTGAACATGAACTGCATTGTGATATGCTCTTTGGTAAAGTGAGTCAATTCAGGTATGTATGAAAATTTAGATTGTGACTAGTGTATTACTTTGCTTATTTAGGCTATTTAACTTACTGTACTGTAGATATAACTCTGCTCTACCTGACATTTGCACAGGTAAAGCAGGAGATATGTTTGTAGAAGTTTTAAGGGAATGTATTTCTTTTATCTGTGAATATTCTTATACAGTTATACAGGAATTTGTCATCACAATTCATTGTTATATATTGTGCTATAGTAGAGGGCAAAAACCGTCAAGGTAAGTGAGTAAATGTTCTTATTGCTTGAGCATATAATGTAGCAATAATGATATGAAATAGACTTGTGCAGTTGAGGATCTAAAATGTACACCATATTTATATTCTACATTGATATAAGGTGGTACAAGAAACATTTTAGAGTTTTATGAAGACACGTTAAAAGGTGTCATTTTGCTACTAGAAGAAATATATCATCAGATTTATGGCAATTTTATGTCTCTTAACCTGGAAGTTAGAAAATATTTTATGTTCAGAACATGAGAGTTGTGGCAGACAGCAGTCTGCTTCCTGTTTTGCTGTATCAAAATAAGATTTGTACAAATTTGCCAGGTACCTCTCAGTAAAATTTTGATAAAGTGAAAACCAGGTACATTATGCATATTAAGTGCTGTGTTCTTATTCATATAACCTGTTTATATTTGTACATTATCCATTGATACCTCAATACAAAACATCCCAGCATGACAGTTAGATAATTGCCCTCAGTATAACACAGTCCTACATAAAACACAGGATCAAATGGATCCCATTTGTAGGATGACTACACTCAAACCTACCTCAATGGCTAAAAGATTCCTCTCCTGATTGTATTAAGGAAAGGTAGCTTAGGAAAGGCAAGTCACGCTTTCAAGATGCATGTGTTACAACTCTATGGACCTAAACTAAGTAACAGAAAAGAGCGAAAACCAGCAAGATTTGAACAGTTTAACAAATAATTTATTTCCCAAGAATACAAAGTAAAAATTTAAGAAAGTGCATAACAGTATTGTGAATTAAATCCCAAATAGTCTTAAAAGTTCTATCACATGTCTAAATGTAGGAAGTTCCAGTTCAGTTCCAGTAGTATTCCAAATAAATTCTGATATTAAATGTTGATGTGCATATGGTCTTGAACATGCTAATGTGCCAATGGCATGGAGTTTGAAGGTGTGCTAACAATCTTTTGATGTATCACAAAATAATATAATTCAAAATGTTCTTGTCTGAATTCATTATAATTACAAATAATGTTTCATTCTTAAAATATTAATTCCAATGTATATGAATTTGAATAAATAAATCCACCCAAATTAAAAACTGAACACAATAATAAGACCGATTCTGCTTCAGATGTTATGGCAAGATTGAGTAATTTTTCAAGTAAGCAACGTTATATAAAAAGCTAGGACACAATACTGTAGGTCAGTCTAATATATAAAACAATTTCAAAGTTGTCAACAAGTTTAGGAATTTCCAAGTGAAAAACTTAACTAGACTGAGATTAAAATAAACATGTTTACCATTAATAATGATCTGAATATTCATTCCACCCTCAGAGAGAAATATTAGCTATATATTATGTTGATTACAAAATAAATATTGCTGGTCAGGTACACTGTGACCTTGATTTTGGACAAAGTTAAGGACAAAATAGAAATGTACTTAACATATAATCATTAAGAAAAGCCAACAAATAATACAAATTGAATATACATAACACACTGGCCAATGGCATTTTAAGTAGATTGAGTATAATGTTTACTGTAGCATGAGTAAAATTGATGTAAGAAAAGTTAAAATTCCAAGTCACTTACTAAGCAAAATAAGTAGCTACTTACATGGCTTCCCTGACCAGTTCCAGGACTGACTTTCATGGTTTCCCTGAACAGCATTATGGTGGAAAATTCTACATGTCTGCTGGTATTTATGAGTGGTGGCTGAGGAACATCAAGTCACTTTTTCAAGATGCTCATCCAACTGGACAGCAGATTTAGTATTTTGTGCAGTTTAAGGTACAAGTTACTTGGCATGTAGGATGAGTAAAAGGTACAAGTTATTTGCCATGTAGGATGAGTAAAAGGTACAAGTTACTTGCCATGTAAGATGTGTAAAAGGTAAAATTTATTTACCATATAGGATGAGTAAAAGATACAAGTTACTCACCAAGCATTTTAAACATATTCAATATTATATGCAGTGTAGGATGAGTGAAAGATACAAGTTACTCGCCAAGCATTTTAAACATATTCAATATTATATGCAGTGTAGGATGATTAAAAGATGCAAGTTACTTGCCAAGGAAGATAAGTAGTCACCTGAAAAATTTATAATATGAGGGGTCAGTTTATATTTTCTACCACTGAGTGCTGTTGTCAGGGTCAGTTTATATCTTCTATCTCTGAGTGCCATAGTCAGGGGTAAGTTTATATTTTCTACCCCTGAGTGCTATAGTCAGGGGTCAGTTTATATTTTTATTATACAATGCATACCATTGATTTGTTTTGTTACTCTATCTGATTTTTTCATTAAGCAAATAACTTCACAAACTTTTTTGAACTGTTGCTAAATTGACAGCAGCAGTAGCTACCCATATAGGACATAATGGCATAGACTTTGGTTTCCCATTTTGTGCTGTTACCCTCCAATGAAAGTTTACACTTTCAAAATAACCGTTTGGTTACAATTTAAAATTCTCGCAAATAAATTGCAAAAATGGTATTAAATGATATCGCATTCTGCTCTGTGTCCTTTGCTTCGTCTGGAATCAAGGTCCTTGATGAGTGTTTGGAACTATTTTTGTTTGGAACTGTTTTATTCGATACCTTTTGTACAATCAATTTCATACTATCAATTAGAAAAACTTGAAGCTGTTTTTCCAAAAGCTACAAGAAGTCGGTTCAAATACGCATCTGTTTTGTTGTTGTTTTCAAATATCATTGTATTGCTTTATAGGATCGTCACACATATAATATTTTACCTTTGACTAGTGTTTATTTTAGTTTATTCTATTTATTTTTTCCTCTTTGACTAAATTGAAGTATTTGTTCAGTTTCTATTCACATTAATGCAAGAGATGTCTTACTGCATTTGCCTACATTATAAGCATTCAGGTCTAAAATTTTTCCTGGTTTTGATGGGTTTTTTTTTTTCTAAAATAGACACCAAACATAATGTCTAATAAAGGCCACATGGTTAAGTGAGCTTATAGCGTAGTATCCTTTGTCAATTCATCATACATATGCTCATCAGCAGTTGAATGTTATCACTCTTATGGCCAAATCTCAGATCTGATTTTGATCAAAATTGGAATGTAAGCTTATATCATCGAGTTCTCAGTCAAGTTTGATGACGAACAAGATTTACAAATAATAATGAGGCGATCTTGCATCAGATTGGTTGAGCATGTCAACACTCTAGTGACTATTTATGGTCAGACTTTGATCATTGTTGCTAAATAGTCAATACCTTAGGCTGTTGGATGAGTTTGATTATAAGCTAGATCTACACCACTTTATGAGGTAATCTAGTATCTGATTGGCTGAGTTTGTTACCACTATGTTGAATAAAATTGTGTTGAATGTTTCTTAAACTTGTAAAATAAGCTTATATGATTTTGGTGCTAGACAAGTTCTACAACAAAGAGTTCTACTGGCATTATTGAAGTGATCTTGAATCTGATTGTCTGGGCCTGTTACTTGTCTGAAAACTATACTTCAATACAATTTGATAAACAGGTTTGCATTATCAGGATCTTGGATGGGTTTGATTATGATCTAAAGCTATGTACATTGATTATGCTTTTATGTTTGGAAATATTTTTTTCTTCAGACTGGTCAAGTTGGTAAATGTACATGATATAAAAGGTTTGGAGTTTTTATTGGTTTAATTTCTTACAATATGAGACAAGCTTGCTTTAGTGAAATAGTCAACTGTTACATTATGTAAGCAGTGGTGAACAATATCAGACCCACTTGTGTCTCATATTTTGTCTGGGTTGTGGCTAGCTGATTTCTTGTAACGGATACACTTTCCATGCTTGCACAAACAAAAAGGCAGTATTCACTTACAAGGGTAACTCAGTATTTCCCTACACAATCAAGTTTCATTTTGAACATTAAACTTTTTACAGTTTGCCAGGTTTCACACTCCTGGATCAGATAAAAGTAGGAGATAGGGCTAAAACTGTGAGAATAAAAAATAATTCCCATTTATCATATGGATCCAATTGTCACCACTAAAAAGTTTGTAGTCATATGTGTAAGACAAGTTTCTGTAAAGAAATGAGAAACCTTCTTTTTTAGAAAGTACAGAGATTATCAAGGTCCCGCTTTTGTTATTTAAGAGAGTTACACAGAGATTACTTTTGATATATTCACCCTTCAGAAATGTCATTGAATTAGTGTACATAGGTGACGTAACATATGTATTGATTTTACCTGTATGGAAGAAAAAATATAATCAGGCAATACTGTGAACTGTTTATACCATGATAATGCTAAATCCTTTGTTAGTCATACCTTATCATTTTGTCTTTTTAATGAAACTAACCAAGCTGATGTCAGCAGGACCATTGTGACCGTGGCTTTTGTTGCAAATCACTTCACAATTTTCTAACCCAATTAATCTATTTTAAAGTTAATGCAAATTGTAATAATGTATTTAAAAAAATGTACTCCTTTACCAAGATATGATACTTTCAGAATGATCATCAGCAGTGTTGTTGTTGTTGTTGTTGTTGTTGTTGTGGGGCTTAATGCCATTTTTCAGCACACGATAGGCTATACATGGCAGCCAGTATTAATGGTGGAGGAAGAAACCGGGAAATCTGCGGAAAGAACCACCAACCCACGAGAATCAGCAGTGTTAATCTAAGCTGTAAATTGAATTCAAGTATTTATTTTGGAGATAAATTTTTGAAAGCACAACCAAGATGAAAGATGGCTAGGTCAATCCTGATACATTCAGCTGTTACTATAACATTCCAATGTATCATATTTATTTCAGGGGTCCACTGTAAGCATGCATATTTGCAATTCATACTAGTCAAGTTCCTCAATGTAGACTGCCCATGTTTGTTTAAAGACTCTGATTTATTTCAGCATTTCAAGTAAATGTATGAGTATCAAAATTCATCATTTCAGCATTTCAAGTAAATGTATGAGTATCAAAATTCATCATTGAGTTATACTATTTGTTACTTTCTTTTTCCATACACAGCGATAACTTTAAAATACAGAAATTTTAACCTTGGCTGTCTTGTTTAAAAACTGACCCAAACCTCTGCCATGAAAAGTATTTACATCTGGAATGCATATATTTTGCATAATTTATGTAAACACTTACCCAGTCACAGATAAAATATGCAGGTACTGCTTTACTTTTGTTGGCAAAGAAAGTACATGGTGTATAGAGTACTTGTCAGATAGGTTTATCATAGACCAGCTCTGACCAGCAGAGCTTATGGGATGGTCTGTTCTTTCTGGATAGTTTTTAGTTTTTAGTTCTACAGGTCATAGACCTGAAGATTGAATGGGATGGATGGTTATCTGTCATCCCTCTGTAGGACATGTTTGTGATCACTGCTCCTGCTAAACTACTTGGAGGAATACCATGAAACTTTACACAGATAGCATCCCAAGTCTAGTTATTCCTAAATGAAATGGTGCCACTTGGACCACTAACATCAATATGGTGTGGCCATCTTGAAAATCTTTATATTGCCGCCTGTCCTAATGGATGGTCATATCACATGGGGTTTTCACAGCAAGATATTTTATGTGGTGACTAGTTGATCCTCAGTGAAACTAATGCTAATCTGACATTAAGTATGGCCACCATGGCAGTCATCTTGATAATCTTGTTAGCATAGCTCTTCCAAAACAAAAAGTCATTTCAGTATAGGGTTTTCAAACTATGGCAGCCATCTTGAAAATCTTGTTACTGCTACTTGTACTAAATAGAAAGTTATATCAACATGGGACTTTCACCAAATACTTGTTATGGTGTCTATTTGGTCCTAAATGAAATGATTGCTAATCTGGCATCCAGTGTGGCCTCCATGGCAACCGTCTTGATAATCTCATTATTGTTACTCTTCCAAAAATGTAATGTCTTATCAAGATGGGTTTTAAATTTCTTCTGACATCTCGTTCATCCTAAATGAAAGTGGTACTGATCTGGTCATCATGGCAGTCAAGTTAAAAGTGATACTGTTGCTCATCAATGGTTAGTGGTTTAATGATGCAGAGTTAGTCCTAAATGAAAATGGTGACAATGTAACCTCCATTATGACCAGCTTTAAATCTTATTCTGGTTATTCCTGCATGGGAGGTCATATCAACATGGAGTTTTGACCCAAAAACATCTAATATGGCCACCATGAAGACCCTCATGAATATCTTCTTATCTCTTATGGCCACAATGGAGGCCATGTTTAATATCTTAACTCTATTGCTGAATGGATAGCCATATTGCCATTGGGTTTTTCATTACAAGACTTAAATGAAAATGGTGCTGATCTTACATCCAGTATGGCTGACTTATTGGCCAGCTTGAAAATCTTGTTATTTGCTCAAGAATATCACAGATGGTTTCAACACAAAACAGTTAAAAATAGATGGTTTCAATGCAAAGCAGTTAAAAAGAGATGGTTTCAACACAAAATGGTTAAAAAGAGAAAAAGAGTCTTTTCTTATCAAGAACATGATTTAGTTCCATATTCTGCTTTGTGTTTTGCCATTAAGTATTGGGTCAAAATTTTATTAGGAGTGAATAATATACTGTTTTTCAGTAAATTAAACAAACTTTATTTTGGAAATCTAAACAAATCTGATTTTAGGCATACATATTTGAAACAATTACTGGTAATTAAAGTTATAAGTAAACTATGGTCTTTAGTGGTATACAGTATATATAGTATGAAGTCTAAGTAATGTATTATGTAAATTGTGTGTAAATGCCTAGGTTGACTCAGACCACATTGGTTCTGAACCATCTCTTTATCCAGACAATTATAACTGCCTGCAGTTTTAGGCAGATACTTTTTAGATCAAGTCAGAAATTTCTCATTTGGACAAAATTTAATAGATTTAAGCATGATCACATGTCTTAAAACAGTAACATAAAGTTTCCTGCCGGTTTTATTTGATGGAATGATAAAGTCTATGAAATAAATTTTAGTTTATTTTAAAAAATTCAGTCCTACAGTACACCAGTATGATTTTAAAAATGTTTTTAAAAAAATAATATTTTATGAGAAAAGGTAGTAAAAACTGACTTTCGGTCATGTATAATTAGACTTAGATGCCCTCTGTTAACTATTTTTTTTTTGCACCAGAATTTGTCAGGGATGAAAAGTTATCTGCCTTAGTTGTATCATTTGGTGACTCAAGGATTAAGGTATGACCAGTGTCATTTGTCTGTTGGCATGCACAGTTTTGATGATGTTGATGTTTGCAATTCTATTCACAACCAACATTTTTTAAATTTGCAGCTTGTGCTCAAAACGAATGAAACGTGTGACTTGAACTACTGCCCTACAAATTTTTAAAAATATCCCATTGTGGTCAGTGTTTGTTTTAGACTGAATATTATTTAAGTGATATTTAGGTTAAAGAATATTTACTCTCAAGGTCTTGCTTTGAAAAAATATTGTCTATATTTTCAATACTTGAATTGTAAAACTCCAAAAAAAATTTAATGACTTTTTCTCATTAAATCTCGAATAGTACAGCACAGTATGATGCACATTGCTCCTTCCATTTGGTTTCTTGGTAGACTGTAAATGTTTTCTGGAAATGAAGAATAGTTATCTAATAGAAACTTGCTGTTTTTCAAGATGACAGCCGGTGGGGTCTTCTCTCATTTTTTGGCATTTAATCATCTTTTCAAAGTTAAATAGAAATGATGTGTCCAATTGTGCAGAGCATTTGTGTATGCGAATAAACAACAACAGTGAAATTGCTTGTACAGTCATCAATAATTTTATACGATTTTTTTAAAACACAAAAAAAATTTACTCAGTTACTGTGGTCACCAAGATGGATTTTCCATAGTTTCTGTTCTTGCTGTTCAAATGGTTTCAGCAGGAGCCTACACTGAATTATGCTTACTCATCTCCATTGTTAGTGTCATGAGAATTCAACTAATAGCAAATCAAAAACCTGTAGGACATGTGAGCCAAACTTTATATAATCAATGAATATGATGGATTTTATTACAGGTGTTTAGTGTTTTTGTTTTTGTTGGTTTTAAGAAGCATTTATAACATGTTATTGGATATATCATACAGAGGAAGTCTCAGGTAAGTGTCATTCTGAGGGACACACTGAAGCAATCATCCTGGCCTGCTCTGGGTGGGCATCAAACCTATAAACCTTGGATTACATGTCCAACACTCTACCAACTTAGTTTCCATAACTCCCTTACAAGGGAACTAACCAATTTAAATGTTATTTTTATAAATAGAGTGGAAATGTTTTGGTGTTTCATGGCACAGCAACACTTTTAAGGTTATATCATGCTAAAGCAAGTAAAATATCTTTCTCCAAGGACATGCCACAATAGCTAATCTGGCCAGTCCAATGGTGGTATCGAACATCTATTCCTCTTGTCACAAGTCCAGTGGTACAGTATAATGGCTGAGCCAATATAGTTCTGAGTTGAAAGGCATATCAGTTAAATACCTGTCAGCTCCTATTCTCACCTGTAATTAATCACCCATGTGAGCTATTCATAGACATGTCTGACAGAAAAATCTAATTTCATGTTTTGTAAATGAACCAAACAGGACCTTAACAAGTTTATATGACTTTGTTAAGTAAACTGATACCTTTTGTATTCAGAAGGCTTTTTTTAAGCAGACAGACACTACATTCCAGACAAAGGGGAATTGAAAATGAAGTGACAGCAAACATGATTGGAGCAACGTGTATGATGAAAGTTATATCACAGCTTTATTCCTCAACAACTTGCTCTATATCCGAAGTTAGACCACAGCAATATTCCTCAACAACTTGCTCTAGATTACGGTTGTCTGTTCCATAGTAAGAGAATATATCAGTTAGGGAGAAGTTTCCAGTTAGGGAGAAGGTTCCACAATGGAGAGCTGCATTACAGGATTTGTATAGGTAATACAATGAGAATAGCAGTGGGAAAATAGATACAAATATTGTTTGTTATTCATTTAACTTAATGTAGCATTCCCTCACTGTAAGACACTTTATTTTAATGCAGTTCCTGTTATAAGGTATAGTCATGGATCCCATTTCATTAAGTGATAATAAAGTTATATGCATCTTCTTAGTAAAAGGTTGTAAATTTTGTTTGAATCCTAAGGTTAGCTTTATAATGAGAAAGTACTATATTAAAGTGCAAATTCCACACTTATTTTAAGAAGTATGAAAGTCATAGATTTTATTGTGGGTGTGAATAATGAATTGCAGAAACAGTTAGTTTAATTAAATTTTTAATGAATCTATTAAAATAAAGCTTAGCCAGAGTATGTGTGTTCCCAGACTTTTTGTACATAAACAGTCGCAATAACACGCCAATATAATGTTTATATTTAAGTCATTGTTTAAACGTTTAATTCAGGATTAAGCAGCTGCTGCAAGATTTTAATCATGTCAACTTTGAAAATAAAATTACATATGCTGTGTAAGTATTGTCATATGTTAGCAACTTCATGTCCTTTTGACATGTTTTAGGTGCTGCTTATTGGCAAGAAACATCATGCAAGTTTTAGGCCCTGACTGCCAGTAGTATTTGCCTTAGAATTGGTTTTAAGGTTACCCTTGTAAACATTGATTCATACTGCACAGCTCAAAATAAACATTAAATTATGACATCATCAAAATGATGTCACTTTTTTCCTTTAAATAAGACCGATCCTGTGGCCTAATGGTTAGAGCATCTGCCTCAGATGTGGGAGGTCGCAGGTTTGAACCCTAGCCGAGTCATACCAAAGACTTATAAAAATGGTACTAGCAGCTGCCTTGCTTGGTGCTCAGCATTAAGAGGTTAGTGTTAGGCATGGTCAGCCTAGTGTCAGGATAATGTGACTGGGTGGGACATGATGCTACATGTCTATGGCATGATGCCTCAGTGCTAGACATCATTATAAACTGCCACACTGCGACATTGTAGCGATATGATGGAAGATTTTTTAAAGCTACATTAAAAATCCAAAACACACACAGACAGACACACACACCTTTAAATTACATACTGCTATGAACTCTGGAACAGATTGGACATCAGCTGACATGGTTCCTGATTCTGTCTCTTATTTAATAATGAAAAAGATAAATTTTTATACAATTTTAATGATCACAATAACAGTCCTATGAAGGAGAATTATGAAGTCAATGGAAAGTATGAGAACTTTGGAAATCTTTAGCAGTGTATTACCTGATGTAAATCTGTTGCTAAGGGTTCATTAACATGTAGAAAACTGAGGTAATCTCAATAAATATGTAAAGCTGAACAAATTCAACCCTCCAAAATGACCATTTCTTTATGTAATTTGATAAGAAGAAATTTGATACATTTTTTTTATTGTCAGTTATTATTTTATTTATGGGCAGCTTAAGTGACTTGTTCCATTCTGATCAAGTTGGGCACTGTGTGTGTGTGTGTGTGTGTGTGTGTGTGTGTGTGTGTGTGTGTGTGTGTGTGTGTGTGTGTGTGTGTGTGTGTGTGTGTGTGTGTGTGTGTGTGAGGACTCTACTTTGCAAGCATTTTCATAAGACGATGCATGTTGGAGTAAAACTACATCATCTATTAAGTAATGTTTCAGTCATGATCATGTGCAAATTCCACAAAATGTAATCAATGACGCAATTGGTAAAAATGAAGGTCAACTTTCACTGGCATTTTGCAGATGGATGACCTTGAGAAAAAATATCAGGTCTTACAGAATTTACTCAGATCTTGGAATATTTGGTCAAATCTCAGTCTGGTACTTTGAAAGTATCACAAGTTTGCAGGGGGAGGGGAGGAATTTATTTGCACTTGCCAGAGTCAATTATTGCTCAGAGAACGATTTCATTGAACTAAAAAGTGAAGTACCATTCATAAATTTACTGCATTAGCAAGGCATGTAATTTTGTATGATATTGCTGTCATTTTGAATGCTTCTTGTGACATGGAAAACCCAAAAAGTGCTGAGTTGCTTCAAATTACATTGCAAGGCATGCTATTCTGTATGATTCTGCTGTCATTTTGAATGACTGCTGTGACAAGGAACCCAAACAGTGCTGAGTTGTATCAACGTAGCAAGACATGTACAGTCTGCTTAAAATCAGATCTCTACTGTCCTGTGTGAAAATCTTACAAGTGACCACTTACGGGCTATGTTCTTGTGACCTTTGTTAGTACCATAATTGCTAATTTTATCAGCCAATCAGATGAAGTCTTCTGTTTCGACATTTGGGAGACTGAGCAGTATGGCTGAAGAGCATAAATTTAAGCCAAATTATTTGATTCACTTTCATTTTTCTGAAAGTTGCATTTCCATTGACTAATTCAGAAGTTACCAGAACATGACCCCTATGCAGTCACTGCCAGGTCTTCACTAGAACAGTGGAGATCTAATTTTAATCAGATTGAATGCCTGTAATTCTGTATGATTGTGCTGTAATTTTGAATACTCCTTGTGACATGGAATGCAATCAGTGCTGAGTTGCATCAAGATTTAATTATCTGCAGCTCAGTCTTAATATAGCAATTAATAGCCAGGATTATACTGAGTCCTAATCTGCAGTCTAGATGTCAGTCTAGAAGTCAGTTTGGATTTAATTCCTCCACAGCATGACAGAATGAACATTTTTAAGGACATATAAAGGCACTAACAAATCCAGTGCCATTTGCAGTAGAATTAATATAGAAAAAGGCAAGGTGAATGTTGGCCAGCCCAGCAAGATGTGGTTTTCAGTTTTTACAGCTTGCCTGGACACAGGCCTATAGCCATTCTGATTTGTACAAGTGATACTTATCTGCCACCATTACTGTAAATAGAAAAAAAATAATAAATTTTCAGAAACAAGCTCACAGTAATTTTACCAAATTTGATAGAAAATATTCAGACATTAAGGGCTTTCAAAATTTTTTAAAATAATGCCAATTCACCATGGAGTATGGTCACTGTTATCTAAAATAGAACATCTTTTAAATGACTTCCTCTCAAAACCACTCCACATAATTTTACCAAATTTTGATAGAAAGCATCCAGACATGAAGGACTTTTAAATCTATACCAATGATGCAAATATGGCTGCTGTTACTCAAAATAGAAAAACTTTTACCCACCTTTTTGTAACAAACTACTTAGCATAATTGGACCAACTCTGACAGAAAACATACTGGCACAGTGGCCTTTCATTATTGCACAAATATTGTTGATGTGCCATTAGATATGGATAAAGATACAAAACTTTAGATAAATCTTGAAGCTATTATTTTCATAACATATCTGGTCAACAGTATTGGAAAAAAACTTCTACAGAATGCACACTACTGAGATTTCTTAACCAACTGCTTTTGCATTAGGCTATTAGACAGATGTTATCCAATTGAATATCAGACCATTTGCTTGATTGTTGATTTTTTTATCAAACATTCCTCAAAAGTTCACAGGAGCATTTTTGAAATCTGAAATAATTTATGTATTCAAATGTCTAATATATTGTCAGGGTCATTAAAATGTAGGTAATCGATTTTTCAGGTTAATATTTTTAATTGCAAGCCATATATATTCTTCTTTGTACAAAATAATAGTGATAATTGGTTTGACCAAATTGCCCTATGATCAAGTAAATGGGTGTAGTTAGTAATTGGTGTCACCAAATTACCATGTGGTCAAACAAACACATACAGTACTATACACAATAAGCTATCTAGACTACCATATATACTTGCTTATAAGATGGGTCCAGCTGCAAACTGCATGGACCAAGCTCTGTTATCACATAATGCACCAGCAGCTCTGGGTATGTGCAGTTTGTTAGGAGTAATCAGTAGAACAAGCAATATAGACCCTGATCAGGCGCATTATGCAATGGCAGATCACAATCTTTATTTATTGTTTGCAGGTTAACTTAATAAGCAAGTATATATGGTAAGCTAAAGCCAATGGCTCCATAGCTAGTGTAAAACATGAATAATAAGTACTGTGTATGCTTGCTTGTAAGTTGGATATAACTGCAAACAAAATAGACCCAGATCTGCCATCCCATAATGTGCCTGCAGCTAGGGGTCTATGCAGTTGTTTAGGACTAATCAGTGAAACAAAATAATCTGCCCTTGCATAATACAGTGGCAGATCAGGGTCTAGTTGTTTACAGTTGGACCCAACTTTTATGTGAGTACATATGGTATATGAAAATTCGCATCATGCTAATAAGTGCATGCAGATCTGTTATTTTGATAACAAAAATGTGTGTAGATGAAAAACATACTTGAAGACCTAAACTCGGCTCCTATGGCACTAATTTCATTCTAAGTATGTGATCAGTATAAAAGTTAATCAATTTACCTCATTTTCATTCTGCTTTCCTGCTGTCAGTCCTTTTTAAATCAACAATATTCATATAGTATGTTGCTAAATTTTATTTCTAAACCTAAATTTCACAACTTTTGAAATCATAATTTGTATCAAAATAAATTTCACTAACAATAAGCACATATTGAAAAACAGTGAATATGACCGTTGCTAATTTAAACAGAAAGCACATCCACCTATTACCACATTGTACAGGCATTTTCTGTGATTTTAAGGGAGGTGAAATTCTTTTCTTAACTTGAATTTGCAAGGCATTTGATTCAATGTGACATGGCTTCCATGATGAATGCCCATGGTGACACGGGAACCAGACAAAACTGGATTGCAGCAGACATTTATCTTCTGCCTAACCTCAAAATAGCAATTAAGAGACTGGTATACAGTTTCAGTTCTGTGATTGTCCCCTTGTTAGAGTGATAATTACAATATAGTTATCACTTGGAAGAGTTATTGAGATATTCTTCATTGTGGTTAGAAGACTGGACATAATTCTTTAGACATGAAGCCATGAGAAAGTTATAACAAGTTATAAATGTATAGGTTTATTTTGTAAGTATTCGACTTGTTTATTTTTTGCTTTATTGAGTAAGTCTCATTGCAGGATGCTATTCAGAGCTGAATCAAAACCTGATACAGCAAAACATAGTTCATTAAGATGCTGACATTGATTCTCTGTGAATATAGATACATGCATGTATGACAATGATATTTAAGGGGTTTTTTTTGCCTTTTATGTTAATTTTGCTTAAAACATAGTTTGGAATTTTATCTAAGCCCAACAAATAATAAATATGCAAAACAATAGTTTTAATTGTAAAATCCATGAAGGTTACAAGTATTTTTAAAAAATCTTTTTATATTGTATTGAAATTTAAGTACCCTTTTGTAGAACAGTGATCCTCAAAGTAACATCATCTGTTACATATAGCAACATCTTCAGCTTGCTGTGTCCAATGATGATAGAAGCTTGATGTGCCCAGTGATGATAGAAGCTTGATGTGATCAATGATGATAGAAGCTTGCTGTGTCCAATAATGATAGAAAATTGTTAAATCAGGGCGACAGCTGTAATTGATAGCTGATCTGACATAACCTTTTAATAATGAAATAGTTTCAACTCATCGCTGTTAGTACATTGATCATACATACATCTATACATCTCATCATCTCTCAGGTGGATTTCAGTAGAGATCTGTATATGTACATCTTATCATCTCACTGGTGGATTCTGATAGAGATCTGTTTCATACATCTCATAATCTCTCAGGTGGATTCCAACAGAGATCTGCATCATTCATCTCATCATCTCTCTGGTGGATTCCAATAGAGATCTGTATCATACATCTTATCTCTCTGGTGGATTCCAATATAGATCTGTATCCATAAATCTCATCATCTTTCTGGTGGATTCCTACAGAGATCTGAATTTCAAGGACTGTATCATCCTCAAAGAAATCTTTTTATTTTTAATCCCTTGGGTAAGATGCTGTTCTTGGCCCCCCCAGTTTGAACATTATAAATCTTCTTTTTCAGAGTCTCATTTGCATTTTAACTGCCTTGGTTTTGTGATACCCTCCATTTTTTAATTCATCTGTCCATAACTCTGTCCACTCCTAGATCACCAGGTGGAAATTCAGCACACAGCTACTACATTGGATGCATATATGATAAGCATCTGTGGTTGGGGTATACTCTTCAAACCTTAATCCTGGTGTCCCAGTAAGGGGTCAAAGGTTAAATACATATATAGAAATATTGGAATTTTGACATTTATGAGTATTTCTTTTAAAAGACTCTTAGGTCACAGCACAAGTACACATTCTGTTTGTAATGGATTTGGATTTATGTGCATTTTATCAAAGATGGGAGAGGGAAATATGTATTAAATAGGTGGGGGGATTTGCCATATCAAACTGTGGAAGTAGGCCTATTTAGAGAGTCTTTTCTAACTTGTGTCAGACATTTTTATAGGATCAAAAATTTCAGCACCAAGAAGAAAGTGTGTTTTAATGAAAAGATAAAACAAAAAAACTGTTCTCTTTTTATGGACTTCTAGGTAATGTGAGCTATCCTTGTGTATTGTATCTACATTTATTGATGTATCAAATGACTTTCATGGTCAAATGACCTTTGTGCTATGCCCTTCTTTCACCTTTGAGATACATGTACACTTGCACATTATTGACAGGAAAGTTTCAGGAACTATTTGTTGATGCAGAAGCAAATTCCCCCCCCTCCACCAATTTTCTAGAACTTTTACTGGATATTAACCTTAGGGCGTATGAATCAAATTCTGATTAATAAAACACCCATGGCTTTTGTTTCTCTTTTTTTATTTCATTATTACACCATAGCTTTGTGTTAAGAACATAGCTGTAAATAAAGCTTTTAAATAACTGTTTTTTCAGTGCATCAACTTTTCAATAAGACGTTAATTTATTAATTTTATATTTTTTACAAGTAATGATGTTTTATTTTGATGCTATAAGGTACACCAACAAGTTGTTCTTCATCTTATTTTTTTCTCTGATATTGTCCAAAAAAGGGAAGAGAACGACTTGTTGATTCTGGCATAGGGACATGTCAGCTCTCCCCTAGATGTCTAATTATGCTGGCCTGACAGTTAATAAATGTATTTTTCTGATGTAGAGTAAATAATTTCCAGTCTTAGGTCATGATAAAAGACTTTGTTTCTCATAGATCTTTGGTTTTATCATTAGTTTTGACAAAGCTGTAGAGGAAGGGTTGCTCATTTTACCACTAGTAATAAAATCTTGGGATTTAATAGTACATTCCATATAAACAATGATAACATGAGCTAAATAGGATATCATATCTGCATTAAGATGTTTGTAATTGAATGTGAATTTATGACTGTAGAGCCAAGGCACTGAAGTTGAGTATGTATGTATAGGGTTTAATGTCACATCAGCACAATCCTGGCTATATATTGCCCAGAAAGCTTAAAGCAATAAAAATGCAATATAAAAAAAAGATAAAGGCTAAAAAAGGGGTAAAGTCTTTAAAATACAAAGTAAAATCTTTGACATAAACCCCATGGGGGGGAGGCAGATTGTACCTTCTTGCAAGGTGTCCACTTTATTGGGTTATCGTTATCTAGAGGGTGATCGCCCTCGGTGTTGTTGCCCGGATTGAGCAAATATTAATATAAAGTGTGATACTTATAGGTGGAATAAATAGAGATCTGAGCAGATATATAAAACAGAATGACACGAGCCCCCGTACATGAAAGACAACAATTTAATCAGTTACATAAACAACTGTGATAATACATTACATTAGGAAGATACACTTCTTTTTTAAATAAATCATTCACCGAATTTCAAACACAAATATACTTACATAAATAGCCGATCTGTTTTAAATGATAGAATTGGTTCATCATAGAATCCAATGAACAATCGAAGTCATTGCCTTGTACAACTTCATAACCTACTTATTTCCGGTTCATTCCAACTTCACTGTGGCTGTTCTTCTTGGTCCTTTTCACTTTTCTTTTTTTCTTCTCCAGACTCTCTATTGTCTCACCTCTTTCAGCCCTCAAACTTTGTGTGGGTAGGTGGATACGTAAGTACGTAGATACTTGGATAAGTAGGTACATGGATACGTGAGTGAAGCTATTTCCCCTTTCAAAAAAAACAGAGAATCAACCTAAATCTCCTGTCAGATATCCTACTTGGAACAGATCATTATTCCTCTCTCGTTATGTTAGATATTGTCCTATCGGAATTCAAACAGATACCAAAGGCTATCTGGTCAAGCCAAATATGGCAGACCATAAATAAACCTAGTTTCATAAGATTAATGTACTTCCTAACAGCTATTTCAACACTGACTCACATTAACATCACACGAGACATAACACTTCCGTTCTCGTCTCAATTACACAAATGAATGAATGAAATTCATTACTTGGCTTAACTACATTAATTTCAGTCAATACGCACTCAAGTCTTTATCGTACATGAAATCATCTAAGGTCGGTGAATTCACATGGATTCTCGTAACTCATATCAACTAAGGTAAGGCATGAAATTCTTAAAATACCTGTTTTCCTATAACAATCAAGATGACAAATTCAAACAATTCATCCAACATATATAAAGAAGGTCATTGTACGGATTCAGATAGATGAACTCAACACAGTTGTACTCATATCAAGAAAATTGATCTACGAATTTAAACAAATAAATTCATGCAAATATAAGCAAATAAATCCAAGCAAATCATTATATTGGTATCAACGGATTACATGAGATTGACGCAAATACCTTGTGCTTTCAAGGTTTGCTCGCTTCTACCACCAGAATTGTGTCCGTTGACTTTCCAGACATCCAGTCCCTTGGATAATTGTTTTACAAGAGAATTTCTTCTAAATTCAGACTCAGAGTCTCCTATATTTTTCTCTTGCA
>JAECUM010055039.1:0-10856 GCA_016617855.1 Megalonaias nervosa
ATATACTACTTATATATATATATATATATATATATATATATATATATATATATTAAAAAAACTTATATGCTCTTGCTTGGTATATACATAAAATCCGAGTATGTGTCTTTGAGCTTTGTCATTATTATAACAAAATGAATCAGTAGTTATTGGCTCTAGTTAGAATTGTGTTATAGCACATACAGGTGATGTTTGTACGATTTACTTAGAGGTCCACATTTTGAAGCTTATTTTCATTTTTCGAAAATTTGGATATGAGATTGTACGAAGAAATGTATCAGCTGTAAAATTTGTGCACTCTTGGGGATGATATGATTATTATTCTCTGTGAGTTGTTTTCTCGGTCTTATTTTAGCTGAGGTAACAATGTTCGTATACGAATAGGATATATTCACAGATCAGCATGATACTGGCTATACAGTGCTAATTAACAGCTAATTTCAAAATTGTAAAGATAAAACATTTTTGTTTTTAAAATCTCGGTAAACTATTTCAAACAAAGGCAAATATGTAAAGCAAAACGAATAAAGATGAAAGTTAAAGCTCTTAAAATTCTATGAAATTAAACATAACAGTAAAAAAGGTAAAGTCATATAAGTTCATAATTTGCTATATAAACTGCATGCTTAAAACATTATAAAATTTTCTCAGGTGGAACAATATGTCTATAGTGGTTTCAATCAAATCTAAAACCAAGAATGCATTCCATTTAGCAGACACTGGTAAGGCATGCACTTCAGTCAAGGTTGTTCACCCTTCAGTAGGGGTGCAAGGTTCAGATATGTGTGAGACACAATACCCCTTCAATTTTGCCATGTTTTGTGCCATTCCACTGAAGGATTTTGTGTTCCGAATCTTGCTTGTGGAGTTTTCATGCTCAGCGTCGCTAAAATCGTGAGGAATTTGTTCATGACAATCGAATTCCTGAAAATTCCTCTTGCAGTTAAGTAACTACACAGAAATTAGATAGGAAAGAGTAGATGTCGGATTCAGATCGCATTCAACGCTAACACGAAGTCTTCCCTAGATGGATACTACTTCAAGCTCAAGATCTCACAAGATTTAGTTTTATTTAGTTATATTCTCATTCCAAATAGTGCAGCTCACGATCTCACAATATTTAGCTTTATTAAGTTATATTTGCATTCCATCTAGTACAGCTCACGATCTCACAACATTTTGTTTTATTTATATTCTCATTTCATCTTGTGCAGCTCAAGATCTCATAATATATTGTTTTATTTCGTTCTATTCTCAGTCCATCTAGTGCAGCTCAACATCTCACCATGTTTTGTTTTATTTGGTTCTATTATCATTCTGTCTAGTGCAGCTAAACATCTCACCATGTTTTGTTTTATTTGGTTCTATTCTCAGTCCATCTAGTGCAGCTCAAGATCTCACGGGATTTTGTTTCTTTTGTTCTGTTCTCAGTTCTTCCAGCGCAACTTTAACCTGATTTATGTAAACATACCTTTTTCCACTAAATTTCCTCAAGTCAATGTATTTTTATTTTCAATCTTTCTTTAACATTTTACAGTTCGTTTGTTTGGGAGACCTGGTTAATTTTTGTTCTTGGTTTTGTTTCCTTTAGTTTCCCACTGAGCTGAATATTTTAATTAATTATATCTTTTTATCAACTATTTCTCGCATTTCTGAAAAACAAAGAAGGATATATTTTGTATATGTCACTTTAGTCTGATATCAATTTTTTATTTGATTGTGAGTCATTGACAATTTGATTAGTAGTTCTTTCAGACTTTTTATTTTGTTTAGGAATAAAATAATTTTGAAAATAAGTTTAAGTTATTTTCATATTTTAATAGGTTTTTGACTAACTTTATTATACAAATGTTCAGCTACATTTCTTTAGTCGATGTGGCGTGTGATGGGAGCAGATTTTGTTACGTGGCTTGTCCTTTCGCCGGCCTAAAATGTTTTATTCTCCAACAAAAAATTACATTTCAGTATAATTTTTTAATTTTAATTTAATTTAATTCAAGTTAAGAAAATCTTTATTAATAACTTCAGATGTTTTTACGTAAGGAGATTGTTCCAACTATTTAATGATAGATTGTGAAAACTTTTTAATACAATTGTAATGTACAAATTACATTAAAATAATATTCTTTTACATTTTGTATGGACTTGAGTGTACCAACGACGTCGAATATTCGATCGATTTGAGTTACAGAGTTTTATTGATATATAGGTAAATTACACAATATAGCTCGGATTATAATCGAGTGAATACTTAAATAATAGTTAGGTTATAAATACAATTTTCACATGAATCAATGCTGTAAGAACCCCCCTCCAATACGAACTCTTTCAAAAACGTGCAATATTTTAATCTGGACGTCTAACGTGACTGGGTTACACGGGTAAGCATCATCTAAATTTTGTTTCACAGAGCTTCTATTGAAAACAAATAATGCTATTTAAATGTAATCCGTGGGGTAATATCTTAACCCCAAAAATTTAAACGACCTGATTTTGTCGCAGCCTCAACATTAAAAGGACGTCATTATTCTAATCACCTGCTGTCGTTCTCATTCCAATAAATTGATTTAAATAGCATGTATTCTTTCTACAAGGTAAACATTCTCTTACAACAATTTTCCTTAATCCTCTACCGGCACAGCCGGTACACATCTGCAACGTGTCTGTCCCGGATTGATAAGAAATTTAGGGACTGGCGTTCAGTCTCTCTAGTGGTGGTTTTGATTTTCTCCTATCCATTTCGTTCATAAAGGAAAGGAGATGATAGTACAGTTTAATATATGACCGAATATGACAAAGCCTCTGAAATTGTATGCGAATACAATATTAATAACGTAACAAGATTATATGAAGAATCTTAAATGTGAATAAAAATGATATTAAAATAAATATTTTGTTTTTAAGTAATCTGAGCATGAACCAATTTATTAGAGTTAATTTTTCACAAAATTTAGACATATACATTCAACAATGCAGAATAGTGATTAGTGATATAAAAAAAACTAACCTAAAGCGATAATTTACGCCGTAAAATTTATTAGATCACTGTCGCTAAATTCTAGTGTAGAGGTTAAAAGCTGATTGATCGTTATTGATACTTTTCAAGTGAATTATGCTATCATCATGCTCATCACGTGCCTTTTTATGCTGTATGTTCCCTCCACACGAAAAGTATCCAGCCCACCCCCCCTTGGAGTTGTGATCACGAACTCAGCAGTACCTTCTAGGAACTATCTTTCGAACAAGTTGCTGGAATGTCTCACAATATATAACATGCAGAGAAAAGTCCGTTTTCTCCCCATTTAAGATAATAACAACATACGCTTAATAATTCAGTCTGTTAACAAGGCGACATTACGAGGACATAACGTCTTCATGTTTGCATTCAGATCAAACCCCTGCTCCCCGAACCTCTAAATGGTGGTAAAGTCCCCCCATGGATCAGTATGCTTTCTGCTCAGTAGGTTATTACCTCATTTAATTGAATTAATGATAACTGGGCTAAATATTTCAGAATGTTTTCAATTAAGCTTAACATGTTATCAGAGAAACATGGTGGAAACGTGACAAACCTTGCGACAGCTTCATACCTAATGATATACTGTAGAGACTGTTCTACCAAGGTCTTTCGATGTATTTTGATAGACTGAGCTTTATTTGAGGAAGAGAACAGAGATACATAAATGAGTTGTTATAATCTAACCGGTTGCTTAAAAACGTTTACCTTGCACGTCGTAAAAATCTTCTAAACGTCAAGCCTAACATGCAAAACTTGGAACCTCCAATGAAAGACAAGAAAAACATCAGGCTGTTGCCAATTACTGTACCCTAGAAAGTTGAAAAGTTTAAAAATGTAAAAGTTAAATGAAATAAAATAAAATAAAAATAAATGTCTGCATCGTTTCCTCAGTCCATCAGTAGTGACCATGTATATATTAAACTTGTTAAGTTATATCAATAATAAATGACATGTGATCAATTATAAAGTAAAGAGCGTAACGCGCCACAGAAAAGAATAGAACCGAATTCTAATACTTTTTTCGAATATTCGAATAAAAAACTAGTATTCAAATATTCGACTTTGGCATCATTTTGTAAAAGAAAGAAAAAAGGCAAAATTCATTGCCTAATTAATTTAAAAGGAGATAACTTTAGACTGTGTACATCACATGAAATTCAAACTCCATCTCAGAATGTAATCATCGTGTGAAGATTATGAATGGCCACATTGCTCACATCATCGCAATTTCTATTCATTTTACACTTGAAAAGATAACGGCAAGTTGATGAAGAACGTGGTTATAGAAGAAGGGTCATATCAAAGTCATCTAAACCTTTACGAGTCAATTAATCGGAAATCCAAAAGATTTGTGCACTGTTGTTGGACATTCGTTCTGTCTGGATCAGTCATAGTCAATCCCGCACACCATCACCACTTCCCACACCACCACCATCAATCATCGTGCCTCAGAAAATTAACTCCAACATAATTATGCATTTTGTATTTTATTCAAGTTCTTGAGAGATTACATAGTTATGGAATTGCCAATATGCTTAAAATCAGACACTATCGTTTTATTTTCTTAGAAGTCAGTAGTGCAAATCTCAGCTCCATACCAATCAGATGTGAATGGGCTAGTTGATATGACTTTAAGTTTTATGGGTCTAGAATTTGCTGCTACAATAAAGCTTACCACTCTACGTTTTTGTTGTGCATTGGAACAAAGACATTGATATCAGCATATACTGCAATTTGTGCAAGGACGATTTCGCTTTTTGCTTCCCTTTGCATTGTTGATAATGATTCAACCGTTTGTTGGTAATCCCTGTTGTCCTGAAAACCGAATTGTCTACTCTCAAGCATGGCTGAGGAGTTACAAGTACAGGTATCACACCACCATATTGTTTTACCATGTATTATAATAAAATTTTAACATTTACTACAACTTTTTATGAAAAGATGTCAAAATACAGATTTATTGACTCGAAAGCATTACCCATGTCAGCGTAAGGTTATCCAAAAACTATTCACACTTTTCGTGTGCAAAAATTACCTACCACGCTTCTAATACACTGGTTAACATAGTAATAATAACTTACCTTTGGAACACGTTATATGACAGTTGCCAAGTAACAAACTGAGAAGAACCATTTATGGATTCTCAGAATTTGCATTTTTTCTTCAAATGCACGTTCTATAACAGTTACACGGTAAAGGAAGGCCCAATCGAAGAAAGCTGGCTTGAGAATATTTATATTTTTTGACGCCATTTTTTTATGTCAAACCGCAAACTGCATTAATATAAGTAGAATGATAGCTTAGAGATTGCTAGGTGAGACAGATGATGGTGGTTGAATCCAAATAAATCATCCAATGAAAATGAAATAACACAATGTAGACCATCAATTATGTGGCATAATATAATGTACCGTATGTGCTCGCTTATAGCTTGGATGCAACTGCAAACTGGTTCTATGCAGTTTATTAGGAGTAATCAGTAGAATAAACAACATAAACTCTCATCTGCCGGCCCATTATGTAACGGTAGATCAGAATCTGTGCTGTTTGCAGTTGGACCAGACTCAGAAGCTAGTATATACGGTAAGTGTGAAACACTCTTCAGTGTTGCAGATTGGGGTGTAAGGTGCCATATCGTACAGAGAAATTGAAAACGATTGGATAAAGTTTTGGTGCAAAGACAAAGAGCCTAACTCCACATAAAAAGATATTCTCTGATACTAATGACCACAGATAATCTCTGATACCAATGACCACAGATAATCTCTGATACTAATGACCACGATATAATATACCGCTTTACTGTTGTAATATAAATTGTCATTGATGCAACACAACAGTTACCATTGGTACGATAGAATATAGCCGCTTTACTGTTATAATAGTAATCGCTATCGATGCAACGCAACAATTACCGTTACAATAATAAATCGATACCGTTGCAAAAAATACAAGTACAGTTGGAATGACACCATTATTAAAATTATCGCTGCAACGGCAATAATTACTGTTGCATCAACAAAATGTAGCACTGAAACGATAATTGGATACCGTTCTAACGGTAGAAGTTGTTTTTACCCTTTTTTGTGTGTACCACATAATTTGATAAAGTTAGTTGGACTAGATGATTGCATGAAAGGCTAAAGTTGTCTTAAGTGACCGTTTCGGTGCTGATTGAAACTACATTATACGATTTGCATCCACTGTCTTATGTTGCGCATTTATTATTATCAACTGTACATAGTGTATGATGTGCATTGCTTATTATATGACGTGTTTTTTATCAAGTGCTGTGTATGTTTTATTATATGATGTGCAAATTTAAAATTATCATGTGCAGTTTTACTATATGTTTTACATTTCTTATTATATAATGTGCTATTGTTATATTTTGTGGTTTTGAATTAGATGTTGTGTATTTTTTATTATATGACGTACATTCATTAATATTTTATGTGCATTTGTTACTATACGATGCGATAAAATCAAAACCGATTATGCCGTGCAAAACATCATTATATGCCGTGGATTTTGCATTATATGATGTGCAAACCATTTGCTGATACACCGTTTATGAATGAAAACGTATTAAAATCCGACCAAATAGATGTTGCCTTAGTGGTTGAAATGCAATTTTACTGATAGCTTGCTTGCTTGAAAGGATTAAAGTCGCCTATGCAAACTTAGTGCTTTCGCGACTGGTTAATGCCTGAGGGTCAGGCTTCTCAATTGGTCGGGGCTGCGAGTCTGGTGCTATCGCAGCTCCATGTTTATGTGCGATGTCGCACTTCTTATTTATGTCTGGCAGAGGAAAAGGAGGAAAGGGACCCAGGGGGGATGCAAACGTATCGGTCTCCGGTGTCGTGTACGCCCTGAAACTCCAGCCGTATGGATTGATGAAATTTAGTCCAGTTGTGCTAGTGGACAAACCCTAGGACCTATAGCGTGTAAGCCACCTCTGCAATTGATCTAATGCAAGTAGTCTTATTATTTGATTATTTTTATTTACGATAGTTGGAATTTTGGGTACAGAGTGTACTTCTTATTGTTTGAAGTGTTCCCAATCTGTTGGGAGTAAGTCGTCCCATATTTTTAGAGTCTCGCATTATTAAAGATAGTTGTTAATTTGGACGGTGGAACCAAAGGATCCTGTCTGGTTTTGTGGATAGAGCTTTTATCGAAAGAGGTCTTCAGTACCCAAAAGAAGAACCTCATTTTTGAAATAATGAACATTTTTTTGTGGGGTGGGTGGGGTTAGTTGATTAGGTTAGCGTTAGTTGGTATTCTAGGTAGGTAGGTAGGTTTTGCTACATAAAGTGTTGTTGTTTTAGTCAGTTGTAGGTGTGGTGGGCTTTTGTCATAGGTGGGTTGTGTGTTAGGATTTTATGGACTTACCGTTGGCTAGCAGTTGCTTTATGGACTTGTCGTTTGGCTAGCACTTGCTTTTAGTTCCAGTCTTCGTGTTTTTATTGAATTGGTGTGTTATGGTGCTTTTATGTTTGTTATGTTTTATGGACTTGCCATACGGCCAGCTTTCAGCCATAGTCCTGTTTCTGTGTGTATTTTGTATTGTGGTTGTGTTTAAAGGACTTGCTATACGGCCAGCTTTCAGCCTTAGTCCTGTTTCTGTGTGTATTTTGTATTGTGTTATGTTTAAAGGACTTGCTATACGGCCAGCTTTCAGCCATAGTCCTGTTTCTGTGTGTATTTTGTATTGTGGTTATGTTTAAAGGACTTGCTATACGGCCAGATTTCAGCCATAGTCCTGTTTCTGTGTGTATTTCGTATTGTGTTATGTTCATATTTTTCCGTGTTTGTCGATTTCCTTCAGGTACAGTATGATACGCTTGTAGATGATCTCGAAGTTTTTGTGTTTTTTGTCTTGTCTAGTATTTCGGGATATGTTGTAGGCGATCCGATTCTTTTTTGGTATTCTCTGAAATTGGTTCTTTGAAGTTGGTATCTGGTGCATGTGTTGAAGACGTGGTCGAGTGTTTCAGGTACTGGACAGTGTGGGCAGTTGGTGGTATGGTTCTGTTGGTCCTTGAGATATTTTCCAGAGCTGTCTCCGAGTGGTGTTTTACCTGTTCTTATTCTGTTGATGATTTGTAGTTCGTTGTTTTGGAGTCCTTTGGGTGTCTTGGTGTTTCTGGTAACTTCTTTTTGTAGTTGATATAGATGTCTGCCTTTGTTGGTGGTGTCCCAGTAGCGCTACCATATCTGGTTTGTTTGTTGTCGTACCTGGCTGTATAATTCTTGGGCGCTGTAAGCAATGGATTGGATGTCGTTGTTCAGTAGATTTTACTGATAAACCTCTGTAGTTGACGTCATCGGAATTCATGCTGGAAGTCAACTGATATTATATATATATATATATATATATATATATATATATATATATATATATAAGTATATATATATATATATATATATATATATATATATATATATATATATATATATATATACACACACACACACATAGAGGGTATTACAATTTATTTTGTTTACCTGAATACAAAAAGTATAACGTATGCATTAATAGAACGGTCAGAAAGCTCTCTGTCGTTGACTTAGTCATTTGTGTATTGGTTTAATCTTAGTTTCACGTGTCAAAATAGCAAATATTGATTTACTGCAATTTGACCTTTTGCCAGCTTGTCCCCATACAAGTACATTTCTGACCGTTTACTTTAACTATTTACAGCAATAGTTTACATAATAAACCATGAAATGCAAATATTCTATTAGTTCCCGCTGGGCAACAGCAAATGTGGACATGTAGAGTCATTTTTCCAAGATACACCGCTTAAGTAATCGCAGAATTCTTAAATCACCCTAGCTTTTCACCATTCAATGTAGCATATAATTTTAATTTGATGCCTAGTGCTGTGTGATTAGGGGTCATGACATGCCGCTGGCTGTTTCATGCGTGTGCTCAAAAGAGTATGCCATGCGATCTAAATGGACGTTGTAGTTTCATACGACATTACAATTCAAATGCAAGCAAAGGCTTTTACCTCGTTTCACTGGACTAAGGTCATTGAATCTAAATTACAATTAAACACAATTTCACCAACTTCCATATATAAAAGAAGAAACAAATTTTTAACTTGAGAATTAGATTTGACAATATTTAAAGATTTGACACAGCCAAATAAAGAAAAGCAAAATTATAGTTCAGTATAAATATCATAATAATATAACGGAAAGTGAGATCTACAACTATGAAAACGACAACACAAATCAAAGAAACGCCCATTTTTTAAATTACTGAAAAAATACCTTTGCGATTAATATTGGCTATCATGATGTATGAGTCAAGCAATTAATCAATAAATAATTAAAAAAAAAAAGGAAAGTCCTACACACAGACTTGTAAACGATAAAAGGACCACATTTTAAAAAGGATACGGAAACGGATAATTCAATGGCTGAGACAAAATTTACAAGCAAATAATGGAGCTACGAAATCCATAGTTGACGTAAATATTACCTTAAAATTCTTAATGCAGCTAAAGAAAAAAGAACCTAAAGTTTCACTTCAAATTTGGTGGATTTTCCCGTATAAAATCCTAACTAATTCAAGCGTCCCTTATATCCATTGAAATCGAATCTTCCTTCTGTAGACGGTTGCTTTTCAACCCCCAGAATTATTACCCTGCTTAAGACAAAGAAAAAAAAAAATTGAAAGACTTTTCAGTATTTGAGTGCAGAGGAATCCTCTAATATTTCACACAGCGAACATTAGTAAATGTTTTCAGATGCTATCTGTTGTCTTGGGTTCCGTCACTATTTGTCGGACGTAAATCATAACCCTCAAAGCTTTGATGTAGCACTGATAAATGAATGATAGATTGTGGAAACTTCAAGTGAATGTGGTAATAAGAATAATGGTATATCACGTAGGTGTGAAGGAAATTGTAAAGTTCGGGAGCAGTGGGAAGTAATCGAGCCGCAGACGACATCAATGCGTGACCGCCATATATCACGTGGCGCAAAATGATTTCACTTCCTGTACAAAAGGGTGACCAAAGCAGCTTCAGAATCTGGAAGATTTACAAGTACTTGCCAATGAAAATTTCACGATCAGATCCATTTGGGAACCAGCTAACTGAAATCTTTGTACACCTAAATCACACCTACTTGAATATATAAAATATATAAACAGGCTCAATAATAAAATGGTCAATTAATGAACAATCGCTGAAACGAACAATAATACAAAAAAGAAATAACTATCTCCAACCAGTTACCTGGTAAAGTATTGAAATAACTCCATGATAACTATCCGACTGACTAGAAAATGTTTTACGAAATCTTCAAAATATATCTTTAAAATACAAACGAGGAAACATAGCAACGTCCAGAGAGAAGAATGAATGAATGAATGAATGTATACAAACTGAGCCCGAAATTGCATTGGTAAAAGACAAACCATGATGTAAGCAACACAATTCACCACAGCGAAGCTTTCAGTTGTCTCCAGTACTCAGTGCAAAGATCAATTATCATGCAGAAAATAAGTTTCGACTCATATGACCTTTACAGCGAAATGCTGGCCTCTCTTTTCTAATTAAAAGTTTTCTTTAGCATCTTTTCTTTACAGTTGAAATTTTAATCTTTCTAAAAATCTAAAAATGTTAACTTTTAATCAGAATTATTTTCCCAGGTACGTGCTTACATACTATTAATTTATTAAAATACATACCCACCTACCTACCTACCCATTCACCCACCTACATACTTACCTACCTACCAACTGTAAAAGAGCATAGAAAAATACAAAACAACAGAAATGACATTCTTTTTATATCAATATAGAGACAATTATATG
>JAECUM010055040.1:0-12839 GCA_016617855.1 Megalonaias nervosa
TTAGTCTATATTATATTGTTGGTTCTGTATGGTTGGCTTTTGATGTCTTGGTTCTGTTTGCCCTATTATACTTGCCTGTCCCTCGACGTGACTGTGTTTCCTGTTAAACTTATTGGTATCCGTTTGTGGCGCTGCGCACCTCGTTGTTGTTAAAGGTGAATCTCGATTCCTTATGTGTGTAAGTTCCTTTTTAGGACTCGCCTTTTGGCTTGGCAGTTGTTGCCATAGTCCTGCCTCCCTTGTTGTTGCTAGTGCCCTTATGTGACCTTTTGTCTTGGCATTTTAGTTAAGATTTGCCCGTTAGTCAGTCCTTGTGCCATAGTCTTATTTCCCTAGTTGAATCGGATGTCCAATGGTATTTCTGGCTCCGTCGCTGTTGTGTTTGGGTTTCAATTCCATGTGCCTTTTAAGGCTGATTTCAGGGCTTGCTTTTTAGCTGGCGTTTTGTCATAGTCCTTTTGTGTTTGCATGTTGTTTTACTTACCATGTGCCCAGCTTAATCTTGTTGTTGTCATTGCTATGATGTCTAGTAGTCCTGGTTCTCTCGTCGTTACCATTGGAGTTCGATTCCTTATGCCTTTTAGGTTGGTTTGGGGACTTGTTTTTTAGCTGGCGTTTTGCCATAGTCCCCTTTTTAGTCTTGGTCCTGTTGTTGGTATGTTGTCTGGTAGGTAAGTCTATTAGGATAATTGTTAATTGTTAAGTCTGGTTAATAGGTTAGTAGGATAAGTGGGTGATGGCGTGTTGGATAGCTGGAAGTGCTTGTCTCTGAGCCGTAGGTCTAGACTCATTGTCATAGTATTGGTTTGTTGTGTTGCGGGTGTTTTTCTTTTTGTTTATAAGCGACCATGTTTTTGGATCCCCTTTAGGTACGAGATGACGTTTTTGTAGGTAAGTTCTATATTTGTGTTCTTGGTCTTATCCAATATCTCTGGGTATGTTGTTGGTGATCCAGTGCGTTTCTGTTGTTCTTGGAAACTGTTCCGCTGCACATTGTAGGTGGCACATGTGTTGAATATGTAGTAGAGCGTCTCTGCTATTGGGCAGTGAGGACAGTTGGTTGTTTGGTTCCTTTGGTCTTTGAGGTACCTTCCGAAGCTCCCTTTCAGTAGTTTTCCTGACATGATTCTGTTGATAATCCTTAAGTCACTAACTTCCATGTCCTTTGAGGTAATGATTTTCCTGGATACTTCTTTTTGTAGTTGATGGAGATGCCTTCCCTTGTTGGAGTTGTTCCATATGTGTTGCTATTTTGTGTTTATTTTCTGTCGAACCTGAATGTAGAGTTCTTGGACGCTATAGGTGAGGGAAGGTGTTTCGTTGTTGTGGAGGTTCTTTTTTGCAACTGTGTCCGCTTTGTCTTTCCCGGGGAGGTTTAGGTGTGATGGCACCCAGAGGAATTCAGTGGTGTGTTGATTTGTCTCGAGTTCTCGAATATGTTGCATCACTTCCTCAAGCATATTTGCTCTGCTTCGTGTTGCACCTGTTTCTAGGCTTTTGAGGACGCTGAGAGAATCCGTGATGCTAACATGGCGCTGCTGTGTTTGAGTTTGATCCGTTTCAGTGCTTCGAGCAGTCATCTGGAAGTCGAGCTCCAATTTGTATTTGCTGTTCTGGTAACACAACTGCTGCTGCCGTTCTGTTAGGTTCCTTGGATTTAGATCCGTCCGTGTATATTTTAGTGTATTCCGTACATTGGTCCTGGAGTAGTTTTTGGATGTCAAGAAGAATCTTGCAGGGATTTTGTTGTTTGGTTCCGAATGTTTGTGCTATGAGGTTGATGTTTGGGGTATTATTTCTCCACGGGGTGGGGTCTTGGATTTGCCGTTGCTCCTCTTGTATGTCAGTTAATGACAGATGGCCAGACTGGAGACCAACCCGCTTTATGTGGGTCAAACGCGGACGCGATAGAAAACATCCCTACTCAGTTTTAGTGTCGGAACGCTATCATAGCTAATGTCATAGTGAAGGATAGAGAGAGAAGTCAAAGAGCATATATTCACAGTGCTTTTTGAAAACAAACGACATACACATTTTTTTCAAAACACATTTTTTATTCAACCAACACCTAACAACTAACAATAAACAATAATATCAAACAAACTTTTTTTGACAAGGTTGACAACGTTGTGAAGTTACGTTAGATTTCCACTGATGGAAGTCATGAGGCCATTGATGTACACCACGTTTCCTAGCTAAAGACAAAAGATAACCATAATGGTCACAAAACCATCGATCTACCTCCTCATCGTTTCTAGAATACGTACGATCAAAATAAGTCACTAAATGTTCTAAAGGATATCTAAGACTGCGTTGATGAAGAAAATGCACACAATATTGTCCACACACAATGGAATCTCTACCTTGTAATTTCACATTATTGAATCGTGTCGTCTGGGCATTTCTTCTCATAAAGTCAATGATGTCGTCTTCCAAACGGGGTAGTCCATACGAACTAGCCGGCTACCTAGTGGGTTCCTGGGAAGTGACTGTCGTCCGTGTTGATGACATAATCTTGATGGTCTTGAGGTCTGCGATGAGGTAGTTCATCTTTAGCACACACGACAAGTTTCCAACAAGCAGTGTACGAACTGTTTTGCAAAAGGTAACAATGTTCCCAGGTATCCATTTTTTTTTTTGGTTTTGTTGTTTTGTTTTGTTTTTGTCACCGGTAATAATAAGTCATCAATTCATTTCTGACTTTTTGTTTGAAACGCTCTGTCAAGCAACCGTTTCTTCGTTTCATCTTCGCACACTGGGCTAAGAGAGCTTTCATGTGATAGATCTCTAGAGTAGTCAATGGAGGGCAGGAATGATCACGCAAGCCTTTATACCACTCATGCAACACTGCTTCTTCCAAGATATGACTCCAAGCATCGTCCAGATACTCGTCCAATTTTTCTTTTTGACTCATCATCATACATTTATTGTGCTGAATTTGACTGGGATGCTCGTTTGATATCCATAGCAATCTTTCTTGGTCAATTCAGTAATTTTATCAGCCAAGTGTTTAGCAGAACAGGACACTAAATGTTCTTCTTCTTTTGGCCATCTGGACGTGACCACCTCGTCCTCTTCGTCTTTGTCTTAGGATTCTGCTTTCACGGTATCCTCCCATTCCATTTCCAAAGATTCTCTACTGTCCCAAGAGGGATAAGAGTAAGACTTCTTTGACACTAGATTCTAAAACACAAGCAAGTATTTGTGGATGTTTTTTCGCGACTGATGCCGTACAAGGCACGAATCAATTTGACAGGAAGATGAGACTCAAGCGACGTCATGCTGACGCTGTGTGATACAGACACAAAGTGACCAAGGTTTCTATAGATTTTGGGGGTTCTTGTTGTTGTGGTTAATTCGACGACGGAGACATGTACACGACAGGCCCTCCGTCTTGGCACCAGTGGTGAAACAGATGGGTACGAAATCTCAAATACCCGGGGGGGCGGGGGGTAAATCCACGAGTAAATAGGCGTGTGGGGTTTGAGTGGCATCGTCGTAAGCATGAATTAGCCAAGGCGATCGTAACTGTTTGGCTAACACTTGCACTTGCGATATATCTCTAGGGCTTTTAAACAAGACCACGTAATGAGCATTGAGACTGATGGTGCGATGGGCTTTACTTTGTTGAAACAAATCTTGAGTGATGTAAATTACACTAGCATTACGATGATACCCTTTGCGCGTAAACCAGAGTTTAATTTCTTATTCGTCTTCTCCTAACATCTCGTCGAAGATGACCAGATGGGTTTGACTCGGGTTAGACACGATTCCGTCGTCTTCGCCAGGAATGCCTTCCACAAACACGTTGGAATCGCCTTGACTTTCTCGCAGAAGGCTGTATGCCGATTGCCACTCTTTGTAACACCACACGATTCGTTGAGGGGTACGATCGATCAAATGATGTTTATGTTCGATCAAACGTTTGACAAATTCGGTTTTGCCTGAACCGCTCGGTCCGGCAATGAGCATCTTAAAGGGATGGCGAAGATACAAGGCCTCCGAACTAGCACTATCTAAGTTTTCATCGATGACTTTGAAAGTGGAGGATGAGGGAGCAGAGACAATAGAGGTAGCCATAGTAGTGCAAGGAAAATATCAGTTTTGATACGAAGACAGACAAGACAAGAGCTTTTATACTTTTTCAGGACATGTTTATTGCCATCTTTAAACGTGAACAACAGGAAAACCAAAAATACATAAAAGCCAAATGGTTAAGTACATGCATGAAAGACTCATCAAAACGATCATAGTGGAATATAAACAAGTCTCAGTACAACATGTATGGTGACGAAGATGTGGTGTCCTAGGGACATTGTGTAATGTGTTTAGAGTCTACACTTTGCACAGTCACAGAGAGGTCCTCCCGGATTGGCCTTTCGGGAATGTCAATAACGGTCCTGTCCTGAAGGGAGTGATTTTCCTCGGTGATTGGGTTCTTCTTCTGGCACTGCCACTAACACAGGTTTAAAAGTTACTTTTTTTACAGTACGTTGGAACTCAGGATGACAAGTCTTGGGTATAGTGTGCTATTTCTTTTGTCCAAGCCTCGAAACCCCAACCTTTCCAATCATGTACATCTTTTCAGTGAGGTTGTAAGTCACAGGCTACACACATATCGTCGTACACATTTTCAGTACCTAAAAGTTGACAAATCTTGTTTTCCTGTAGAAGTCGAGAAGTATCAAGATGAATGCGCAAAGCTTTTAACAGAATGAGTCTGTCGTGTACATTTAAAAGGATCACTTACATGCTTTATGGAGTGGTATGTACTGTTCGTAGAGTCCACAAAGAATCGGCTGGTAAAAGAAATCCTAGAAAGAAAAGTCACTAAGACACACACCACACGTCGACCCCAATTCATTGGACACAGTTCTCGTAAAATGCGATGGTAATCCTCTACTGTTTGAATATTGTCATTGATTTTCTTCCACGGAATCTGTTGTATCACAGCTGATAAAGGTCGTGGCATGGTAGTCAGATTTAAGAGCGAAAGTAACGGACGTAGTGAGTAATATCTGACCACTATCATTCCAGGAATCAGTCAAAAATGTCATTAAAATATTCTAATGTAAATGGTTTAAAGCGGAGTATTCGGGAGAACGCACCCTTGATCCAGAGAAATCTTTGTTGGCTTTTGTCAATTTCCTCTTGCGAGTTTCTCGACATAAAAGTTCCTCAGTCACCCATTGAGATTTGGCTCTGACAAGCCCCTGCCAAACTTCCTTGTATATCTTCTCTTGCAATTCTTTTGGTTCTCTTTGAATATTATTTTTTACATGAGGTTTAAATACTTTTCTAGGAGTTTCCAACGTTGACTCCTAGCCAAGCTGGTTTCTTAAACGACATGGTATGCCACATCAATGACGAGGACCCACTAAAGGTAGGTAGTGACAATCCGGAGACCATCGAGCATGTTCCAGGTAAGCGGAATCTTTCTGTTCCCACTCGTGAAGTGATACACCGCAAATGAAGCACTTGACATTATCTCCTTCGCCCAAGTAGATAAATCCGGCTCTGGATAATTTTTCGGGGTTAGGACCTCCCAGATATTTTGGCCATTTTTGTCGGAAGGTTTGGAATCGACTTTCATAGTCGCAGTATTCAGGCAAACGAACATTGAACGAATATTCGTCTTTCACAGGTTCATTTCAATGAGGGTACGGTGAAATCCGCAGAAGTTTACTCAGTTTTGGATGACATCCATAGGGTGGTAGACGCATGGTTTCATGATGACATCCGCCATGAAAACCAGTAAAGTGAAAAGGTGTACTCTGACGAGTGGCATCGCTTTCGCATCCGTCAGTTTGACACGCATAGCATCACTTTCCATGGTAGGTTTAGTCATAGCAAAGTTCCCATGATGTAATACTGAATCGCCGAGGTCACAGCGTACGGTATCCCTGCAATCGCAAGGCACAGCTTCGCACTCCACTTGTGAATCACCAATCTTGAATTGTGCCTGTCTGAACTTCATTTGTGCTTCTCTGAAAACATTCATCTTTCTCGCTTGGTATTGGTAGTGACAATGAACTATCGGTTTTGGACGTTGTACCCTTTTATATGCTGACAAATATCGAGGTGACCGTACGGTAACGTGAAGTGGTTGGGAAGCCGTACTCGCTTCTGGTACACGATTTGATAGAGTTTTTCCAAGAGCCGACTGACGATTAGGTGTGTGGGCAAACGTGCAATCTTGTGCGGTTCGTAGGTGGTCACTTTTAAATTTCCATCCTGTCCAGACTGCAAGGCTTCTTTCAATACGCCAAAGTTCACCACTTGACTGGTGCGACAATTGAGAGTCAATCCTTTCACTTTACACTACGTGTGCACTTCTCCTTGTTTGTCACGGTATTCGTAGCCGTAACGTTTGGGACCTCAACTTGCAAAACTTACAATCTTATCCTCGGGGTGCTCGTCCGTCCAGGCTCCTAAACGGTCTCCTTCGATGACAGGGTGACAGTGACCCAGGCGATCGTTCTAGATGCAACTGCCCGTGTCAAAATACAACACACAATCTCCTAACTGGTGTAACGCTTCGTACAGTTTTAAAGGAGCATGGGCTGTCACGTAGGCCGCAATGATGACATTTCCAAATTCGTCTGCTTCAACAAAGTCCAGTTCTTCTTCGTAATTGACTAAGATCAAGTCCTCGTGAAGGACATTCACGTGTTTCATGTACTTGGTTTTGTCGTGAATCATCTGGAAGTAGCGGGAAGGTTCTGTCAAATACTCCGTCTTGGGAAAACACGGTCGTTGTTCCATTTTGCCCCACATACAATTCAACATCACTTTGGCAAACGATCGCCTTCCTTCGTTTTTCTCGATGTCTAAAGTGATCCCTTCCTGCTCCCAGTATTTCTCTTTGAATTTCCTTTGGTCTTCGGGAGTGTGGCACCATGAAGGATAGACGTTGGCTTCTTGTTTCAGTTTTAAAAAGGTATCCACGTAGTCTGCGAAAATGCCTTTCTGAGTCTCGTCGACTTTGTGGTATTTTTCTGTCTTGGGAAAGTGGTAAATTTCGTACACTTCTAACAGTTGGCATCCCAGATCCAGAGCTTTGAACAATTCCACGCTAACCCACGTTCCTGTCAAGGCGCGTTCTTCCTGGGTGTGCTGACAAGCTTGGTCTTGGTTCCATGTTTCGGCACAAGTACGGCACAAGGGAAATATCAGTTTTCCTTCGCAAGGATGCGTTAAAACGGGATGGTACAAGTTCGTGGGAGGCATAACTGTGCACTTGATCAATCCTTCATATTGTCGAATGTTGTCCACGTCGATGTGCTCCGTCAGCAATTGCGGGTGCCCTGCGGGAAAGTGACAATATTTGCACACTTAAGGATACAGAGAACACACGTCCAAGCATTTGATTTCTTCTCCTTTCTCCTCATTGGCGTGGTACAGCAAACAGGTGGCATTCGTCCGTCCTCCGTACAAGCTGTCCGGCGTGTTCAGAGGGTCCACCAGCTTGTAACTTTCCACGATGCGTTTAAACTCGGGATCGGTTTTCAAACGGTGATCGTATTCTTGTTTCCACATTTCCACCACTTGGTATACTTGCTGTTCTAGCTTCAGGCGGCGCTGAGAGGTGGTCTGGTACAAATCTCCCATCGTCCGTTGTAAAAACTGATTTGTCGTGTCACGTTGAGGGTAACAGATGGGACATCCGTGAAATAAGCAGCCGTTAAACTCATACACGATCTTGGGGTTTTCTAAGTCCCAACCATCCAACGAATATGTTCCGATGGTCTTTTCGCCTCCTCCGGTGCGGGCATGTTGGATCCATTTGTCTTCCTTGTCGCACAAGTAATGTAACCATCGTAGGGCCTTGAGCGAGTATTGACGTTTGACAAAGTTCGTCGTTTGAGGAATTATGACACCTAGGGTGCTTTCGGGCATGAATCGTTGACGGTACACTAAGGATCACGCTTTGGCAATGGTGCAGGCTTCTTTCAAGGGATAGATGCCTCCGTGCTCCATGAACAGTTCTCGAAATTTTCCATAGCAACGCCATAAAATACCCACGTCGGAACGACAATATTTTAACATTTCTTCCTGAAAGTCGAAGGGGTTCGAGGCGTGAGCGTGGTACCAAACATAGAAAGCTTCTCGTTGTTCGGCATGCATGTTGTCGGTGTCGTAGTAGTGAGCATCAGGCAAATGGGGCAGAACGGCGTGTTCATTGGTTTCGGTATTGAAAAAGTGCGGAAAATAACCTTTAGCCATTTCTGTCAATCCAAACGTTTTAGGCATTCGGCTCAAAGGCACGGCCAAGTAATTCATCGAATCCTTAAACTGCACTTGTCCCACTTGCAAGGAAATGATTTTGGCTCCGTTCAAAGTCACTTTAGGACGTTCGGTACTTTGTTCCGTATAGTATCTCATAAGAAACTGTCAATCGTATCCCGAGAAATTGTGAGCCATCACCGTGGCATAGCGATGGCAATCTCTATAATATCCGATGTCTTCTTGGCTCCACGTCTCATCGATAGGGTCTAAGAGCCTTTGGGCGAAATTGGCAAGCGTGTTCGGTCCCCGAAAGAATTTCTTACGTCTGCCAGGAATCTTGCTGCAGTGAGGGCAGTGACTAAAGATCGGCTCTTGGATGCACTTCTCGCACGCTCGGTGATCCACGCAGAAATTAGGAATGTGAATGCCAGTCTCTTGCATGCATTCGAAACCGAAAAAGATGAAACTGCCTTTCTTCTGGTCATCTTCTTCCTCTTCATGTTTGGAATGGTATTTTTGAATGTAGCATTCGTGTTCCAAGTCCACCATTTGGCGACAAATGTGACATCGCTTCTTTCCTGAACATACGTGAGTCTTGGCACTATTGATACGTATGCCTTGTCCACAAGTAGGGCACAATCTCGGGAGTTGACAAGCACTTTTCCTCTGTGAACCTTGCCTCTTTAGATGTTGTTGGCAACAGGTAGGGCTGACAAACGTGCGCTGACAAGCTGGGCAATGCACTCGTTCTTGTCCTTCGTCAAGACAGAGCTTAGAGGCTAAACATCCTGAGCATTTCGATCCATAATGCATGTGTTGCTCTCGATTGTTATAGCCGTAGTCACATTTCTCACAGTAATAGCTGTATCCCAGGAATCCAGTGATACTGGTGAAGGCATCGAAATGTTCATCGTGATGATAGACGTGAATGTATTTCTGTATTTGAAATCTTTGCCTTGAAACAACAGAGGTCAGCGCACTTCTTGAGGGTGCAATTTCAAGGTGTAGAGTGGAGCCAAGATATATTGCAATTTTTGCATTTCTGGAATGCCACAGGGCCTGTCTTTGGATATCCCCGCTTGCTTTAACAGGAGTTATGCTTCTCTTCGTTGTTTGGCTCGGTCCGATCGTCGAATAGTTTTCCATTCTGTCGTGTCGTTCTTGTCGGCATACATTTGGCCTACCACGATGGCATGGGTTAAGTATATCTGGTATTGAGTGTTGTTAATTTGAACGATGCTGCGCTTGATGCTGCGAAGGTCGTCTACCAATAACACCTTTTTGCGTTGTCTTGTCCCTTGGGGAAGAAACACGTGGGTCGCTTTTCCGTCAGTGATGTGAAACTTGTCGTAGGATTGTTGCATGTGTTTAATCTTGTCGATGACTTTGGAAGGAGTCAGTTCTGATGATCTGCTAAAATCGATCCAAACGGGGGACTTCAAACTCTCGTGATGAATGGAAAGTCTCAAGCGATCGTCTTCTTTGGCTTGACATTGCTGTTTCAGTGCGGTTAACAAAGAATCCCACACATCGGTGATGAACCCTTCTGCTTTCTCCAGCGGTACGTCGGACCTGAAATCTTTAAACTTCACCGTGTACGTGTCGGCTGTGGTTCTATATTTTCTAGATGAGCGTTTGTCCGTCTCTCGAATGTGTTAGTACGTTTCAGGGCTTAGTGACGGTGATGACGGACTTTGGCTGGGTGTAAACTCTCTGGGTCGGGATTCTGGTTCACTCATGTCATCTTCAAAATCGCTGGCATGAATTTGAGCCAAGACTTCAGCTACTGTGCAAGGTGATAACTCACGTTTCTCTCTCTTACTTTCTTCTCCTTTCTTCACGAAATGATGCGATCGTTTCACCTTGACTGCAAAAAGTCAAATGACTACATTTGGAACGTCATGGACCCCTATATATTCATGTCAGACCAGTGTATATATAAAGGGTTAGTATTCATTTCACTCTCAAACCGACAAGCAGGATGGAAGAGCCCACACAGATCGAACTTCTTCTGATCAGAGCTTTGCGAGGAGTCATACGAAAGTTGTCTTCAGACAAGCGACGGACTACTTCCCCTCCTCTCGAGATAAAAGTCAAGATACCTGCTATATCTGTCAGAAGAAACGGCACTGGGCTACAAGATGTCCAAACCGTCAGAAAAGCAAGACCAGTGTCAGAAGAGACAAAAGTCAAGATACTTGTTATCATTGTCAAGAGAGAGGACACTGATCTTCAGACTGCCCTAAGAAACAACAGGAGGAAGAAGAAGAGGTGCCCTCGACAAAGGTAGAACTCCAACAAGCCCAGAAAGAGACGAAAAGTAGACGGGAAAAAAGTGAGGAGCAAGAGGAGGAAAAACCTGTGAAAGTGAAGAAATTCAAAAAGCAAAGAGAGCGAACAACAAAAGCACAGAAGAAGTCTATGTTGTATTGCGTTGTGAATTTGATTGTAAAAATTTGTACAAGAACAGACCAGACAGAAAAACGTGTCCACTAGTTTTGATTTTTTAGAATGATAAATGGTCTAAACTCACGCACGCACACATGTACATCATAGGGTTTTTAAAAAAAATGATTTTGAGTTTTAATTGATTGAGGCAAAATGAATAATAACCCTTTTCGAAAGAAGTGTGTGGCCCTGAAAAGGACCATTCGGTGTTTGTTTTTTTTTTTTTTTCAAAAAAAAAACAAACTTAGAAACGAGAAGCAATCAGCTTTAACTGCCTTAAGCCTTTGCCACTGCTAAGGCCTACTTCTGGAATTGCTCCAGTCGATGATTTGGTAGAAATCACTAGAGTGGGTATCTCAGACGTAGTAACGTGGTTGGGCTGTTTGGCTCGGGAAGGCCTTTTTCTCTTAGGCAGTAATAAAGAATTCTGATACATTTGTTTCAAACTTCTTAACTCTGCCAAAATGTCTAAGGGTACCGTCACCGTTTGAGTGTAACTGTTCTCCTTCTCTCCTAGACCTTGTTTCTTCTCTGCTTCTTCTTCCTCCTGTCGTTTCCTTCTTGGCTCTTCTTCGTCTCGCTGTTGCTGTTGAAGGAGAAAAGCTTCTTCTGCTTGTTTCTTCTGTTGTAAAAATTTCTCCAATTCTTCTTTCTGTCTCTGTTTAAAATTCTCAACATGTGGTAACGAAGGAGAAGGTGCCGAAGGTGCTGGTACCGGAACAAATTCTTTCGAAGAAGAGAGAAAATCTACTAAATCCCAATTAAAATCTACCTCTTCTGGAAGCGGTCCTGTGTTGCCTTTGGTAACCGCTGCTATACCATCACTTCTCGTCTCCACGGCCGGTGCACCCTAATTCATTGTCTTCTCGCCCCCACGGCCTGTGCACCACAATTCATTGTCTTCTTAGTTTCCGTTATGTTTCAAAAAAACAATGTCACATCGATTCACTGCGCACAGACGCTAGCACACCTATATAGGAAATGTGAGGTCACAGGAAGCTCTCTTCGGATTGGAAGACAGGCTCCGCGAAGTGACTGAATTTTGTAACTCGTATTGGGATTGGTGAACAATCTCAATCCATTTCGATCCACTCTTTCACTATAAATAAAAGCGACTCACTTCATTCCTTCACCTGTTCTCGTCACAAGATGTGGACAAACGTTGAATCCTCTACTCTCTTATCGTCGATGCTGTTCCGTATGGACTTACCCGTGTATGTTAAATCATCATGGACCATCATCAGGATCACTGATGCGCCTGTTTGGAAAAGAACGACTTATGTGGAGAGACAAGGTTGTCTGAAGCGAGTCCTCGTCTACGTTCCAGAGGTTAGACGAAGTTTAAGAAAGAGAAGAAGATCAGTGATATGCCCTCTATGTTAGCGAAATGGTGTTAACATAAAAACCAACGGCCCTTTTCAGGGCTACTCCACTGCCTCGAAAAGATTTACTCTTTCTTGCCTAAAAAATGTTTTAGTTGTTGTATAATTTATCTGTAATGGGTAATCCATTACCTCAAAAAGATTTACTCTCTTTTGGCTAAAAACGTTTTTAGTCGATTGTATAATTTAGGTTTGATAGATTGATATTCATCAATCCATGGTTGTGTTGTATATATCTCTGTCTCTAACCATGTTTCTATGTCTCTATCTCTATATTGTATGTGTCCCTACTATTCAGGTCAGCCACTTGAAACATTGTTTCCCGGGGGCCGCCCGATTGAGGTCAGCCACATGCAACGTTGTTACCAATTTCCAGTACCGTGACGTCATCCCACCTGTTCCATTCCTATTGACTCTATACTCAGTCTTGGAGCTATAGTACCGGGACCTGCACTTAACATAGAAGTATACGTGGGGCTATTTTGGGGCCATAGTGCCGGGACCTGTTTTTAACATTACGGTCTACCTGGGGCTATATTACCCCCATTAACTACTGTTGTTAATTGCCACCAATGCAAGTGACATATTCTACGATGAAACAAAAGAGACAGCATCGCAAATAATGAAATAGCTCCATAGTTAAAATTTACAAAGAAATCAAATATTATAAAATAAATCATTGTTCATAATTTTACCCTTTGGAGTGTGTGAAAAAACTACATGAATGCAAACAAAATATTCACATACATATACCATATGTCATTTATGAAGTGTAATATA
>JAECUM010055041.1:0-18171 GCA_016617855.1 Megalonaias nervosa
CAGGAAAAATGGCAGATTTATCTGCCACCGCCTAAAACAATTCAGTACACTCATTTTGATGTCAGCTTTCCCAATGAAGTTCATCAGGCGGATATTTTATTTTACCACATGATACTAGTAAAACACGTAGACGTCAATCACGCACATACAAATACGCGTTAACTGTCGTTGACGTTGCAAGTAGATATAAAGAAGCAGAACCACTACCAACAAAAACAGCAGCTGAAGTTGCATCTGCGTTTGAACGAATTTATCAACAAGGATCCGGACCACAAGGTGGTCTACAATTGCCACGGCTATTACAGGTTGATCCTGGCAAAGAATTTCTTGGTGCAGTATCATCTCTGATGAAAAAAACATAACGTCAAATTCAGACGAGGACATACCGCAATTCATCGCGATCAGGCAATCCTTGAACGATTTAATCGAACACTTGCTGAGAGATTATTTGGATATCAATATTCAAAGGAAATATCCACAGATTAAAGATCTCGTGAATGGGTTGCAAGACTACCAAGTGTGATAGCTGCTTTAAATAATGAAATACTCGTGCAACTTCCATGAAACTCATCACAAAAAAAAAACAACCCCCCCCCAAAAAAAAACCATATTCCAATGCAACGACGTTACTCTTCTTCAAAACATCCAGTGCTAGGTAATGTAACTGTAAGATATTTATATGAACCTGGTGAACTTGAAGGTGGCAAAAAAGGAGCAACTGATCCTATTTGGAGTGTGACAACACATACAGTTTCCAGCGTGGTAAGATCCACGGGTAGACCTGCAATTTACATACTAGATTCAACTAGACTAGATTGTACGCGAACAATTACAAGTAATTCCTGAAGATACACTTTTACTGCCGCCTTCACTTCTGTAAAAGCAGAACACCAACACCCCTACGTCGATCACTCAAGACAGGTCAACATCACATTTGTGCGTGTGTGACCGAAATTACTATTAATTCTATCCACGGTAAATTGTCTTGGATCATTATTTGAACACTGCCATAACATTACTGTATTACAACTTGCACAAGTATTATTCTGTCGTTGTTTCAGTGTCATAATAAGCTCAACGTCGATGTTAAAATCACGTTTATTTTTTTTTCAGATTGCTGATAACCATCTAATTTCTTCTCGTCAACTTTGTTGTTGACTTCAGTATCATTAGTGATAATTTCATCGATCATCATACGATCCATTACAACTCTTCGTAACTGAGATATTCTTCTGACTCTCGAAACTGCTAGATAAACTAAATTAGACCATTCGATTCTATCATCGACAATCCAGATATTTGTATTAGAAACAGTTAAACCCTGCGATGAGTGAATCGTTACTGCGTATCCTAGCGTCCACGGAGATTTGTCCATCGTTAATGTGCTCTCAACGGTACTCACATCAACAACAACAATATCATTAAGAACGAGGTTTTATTTCTCATTCTTTCCTGGAATATCAACCTTATTATTTTCTTTTTGTGTATCTGCTGGGCGATAACAAAGCGGCACTGGTAAATCTGAAAACTTTTCTTTATGTAACAGAAATAATTCTTGCTGAAGTGTACGACGAATTATCTTCCTACTTGCAACTATCAAATCAACAGGCTTACATAAATTCCAAAATTCATTCATCGTAGTCTCTGGAATTACTTCACGCATTATTTCACATTGAATTTTATCTGGCACCAGTCTGATCAATCTTTTAAATTCTTTCAGTTGTTCATCAATAGCTCTATGATCATCAGTTATCTCCTCATAATAATCTAGGAACTTTTTCAGCCATTCGTGAGGAGATGATCCAACAAAAAGGCGGCGGTTGACCATAATCACCACACATGATAACAACATTATTTCTCGTTAACAACCAATCAATAAATATTTTTAATACTTCCAACGATACTGTACATATTTCATCCCAGATAATAATCTTAGGAATATATTTTTCACCCCTTCCTTGTGAAGTCCATTCATCTCCTTTCCATCGAAAGAAACCATGATACGTACACGAATTAACTCCTCGTTCGTTCATTTCTCTGGCGAGTCTATGTGCGGGTGTCAAAACAACCGTATCAAAATTTTTAAATGATTGAATCGCACGTGTTGTTTTACCAGAACCTCCAGGTCCATTGAGGTAAACAGTCTTATATCTCGTCACAGGATCATATACAGATGGAGCCGATGATAATTCCGATAAATTATTATTTTTACAATAGTTATCCTCGGAAATATAATCAGCAGATTCAGAATCACTAAGTATCATTTCTCGTTTTATTCTCCATTCCCCCTATGATGCATCATTTCCAATTTTTAACTGTCTCACCGATTCTGTGTTTTTTTTATTGATATAAAATGAATCTGTGGCGACTCTAACTGCGGTATCAGAAAATCTATTTATCATGGATAATAAATTTATCGAAACATACGCAAGCATCGAAGATCTTAAATGAGTGAACTGTGGTGATTCGCCTTCAGTGTACCTCACGATTGTACCTAATTTAGTTCCATCAGATAAATAAGCATTTTCTTGACTTATAAAACTGTTTCTTTCGGTTGAATCGATAATTATAAAATCGAGTTCAGCATCATCGATGATTAGTCTACAATAATGTCGTTTGTGATCATATGATCCTCCTTGCGCAAATTTACCAATTATTTTTCTGCCGAAATCTTTTGCGAGTTTGTTCTCAAAATCAGTTATATCAGGATTTTCATATTCAGAGTATTTTTTTGTTGTTGTAACTTAACTTGTTTCTGCGGACGATATAATATAATTGCTTCACTGAGAGTCGATGACACTAAAGTTCCCGTATCAAACATATATCTAACTAAAACTATTGGAGCCCAACATTTTTCTGAAAAATGTCTCCCAAATCAAACATAAACAACCGGATGGAGATTCCGTGCTAAATCAAATGACTCAATACAGGCAGATCCGGTCAGGTCAAAATCACGTAAGGGTCCATTTATCGCAATCCTGGTCATCTCTTGTGTTGGATGTCCAAATCTTTTGAAATATTCAGAACATTCTCCGTATCCAAGACAACTTCCGGCATAGCCTGCAACCATATCAACCGATATAACGTCTTTATAATCGTATTTAGTATTCCATAATCCGCCATGTCCGTATTCGATACAACTGCATTGAATATGTTCAAGAAATTCTAATCGTGTTGGTTTCCATGAATTTTTCTTTTGAGCAGCATGTGCAGCGACTGACGGAACGGTAAAAAAATTACTGAGTAATCGTTCGGCAGTGATTTCATCACCGCCATCAGCACCGACTTCGCCGTGTTAATCTATTTCAACGCAAGATTTTTCATTTTGCCATGGAGAGATTCTGTACGATAAATATCTTCATTAGGTTGTACAAACTGATCATGGCGATTTTTATCGCCGTTCACAGATTCTGAACTCTGACACAACCAGACAGATACAGGGTCACTCTTACTGATATTTCTGATAAAATCAAACATATCGCCGCTATAAAATTTCGATCTCGTGGAAATGTTGTTATATCCGTTAATGTTTTCATTCTCATCGTAAATCTTATTTTTTTTTTTCCAGTTCAGCAACGTAGCTGATAGACGCTCCAGTACCTTTAACTGTTTCTGCCCACTCATTTATTTTTAACGCCTTAGATCTGTTAAACCGTTTCCTTGGTTTGCATTTATGAAATGTTCTGTAACTTGCTCAGCAACACGATTTAAGTGACAAACGTCACCACGAGAAATTTTCACCGGTAGAAATTTATCGACGTAAGTTTTATCATTATTCAGTGGATATATCGCATAAACAACTGCCGTTATAGGATACGCTCATTCATAATAAGGTCTATCAATTTCAGTCAGTATTCGTGGTTTTGAATATTTATTTAACGTGACAATATTTCCAGTGTGGCCCTGACGAGACGTAACGCGAACAGGATCACGTTTGTCACGGATAATCCATGTATCGTCGTCGGTCGCTACGATAAATTTTATTCTAAAAATGTATTTTCGTGCAAAGTCAAGATAATTAATAATTGTCGCTGATCGTTTATCATTCATTGTAGTATTGACAACACCTTTGGTGTCGTGTACAATTTTGAATGTTGACCACACACGAACTGCACCATCATCGAGAAATTCTCTCTTGGTTTCACTGATAGGATTGATTAGAGTCTTATTCGTTAAATCAACCAAAGTTCGCCTTGGTAGTTGAGGGGTTATTCTGTCGCGATCGAATCTGGCTTTAGAGGGCTTAATTGCCGATAATCTCGTAAATTCCTCCATATTATAATTAAGGCAAATATATATTTAAATTGAAGATTAATTATTTATAATGATTGAAGCAAAGAGTAAAATGCAAGTGGCTCATGATCGCTTCTTCTCTTCCGTGTAACAGGGCTTACATAAATGAATTCTGTGGATGTCACATGCAAAGCGATCGCAGGTGGAGCTAGGACCAAAACCGTGTTTACGATGTGGTGTCTGGGTTAGAGGAAAAACGCAGATGTGTGTGCAATGTGGTGGTAAAAAATACAGAGTTGAAACGACATTATGATAAAAAAAGAATACCGATGGCGTCGAATCTCCTACAAAAAACGTCGATGACTATCTCGCTAGATTTTCCCCTCAACAATAAAATAATACTTTAGACAAATAATATGATTATATAAATGGAGCAAAATGAATTTGTGAAGCATCCCATCATTGAAAATTATGAGGCCTCTCGTGATGGTGCAATTAGGAACTGTCGACGGAAAAAAAAAACAGTCGTGGATTAATCAAAACCGGACTTGTGATCTATCATATCAATGGCAAAGAACTTGATAATTCTTTATGTAACTTACAAGCTATTACACAGAGGCAGACTCCGAGTGGCCGAGTGGTCTAAAGCGCTCTCCGTTACGGATCACTGCCATCTCACCTCTGTCTCCGTGGATTCGAGTCTAAGATTCGGCGAATGTGGATATGTGAGAAAGCTTGCCAGTAGCTTCTCGTGGGTCGGTGGTTCTTTCCGCGGATTTCCAGGTTTCTTCCTCCACCATTAATACTGGCCGCCATGTATAGCCAATCGTGTGCTGAAAAACGGCGTTAAGCCCCACAACAACAACAACAACAACAACAACAGAGGCAGACTTCTGATCGAGGGGGTACTGGGAAGTATAGTAAATTTCCCAGGGTTGTTAAATCTGTGAACGCAGAGACCGGCAAAGAAATAGTATTTCAATCAATGAATGCAGCTGGAAAATATTTTGATATTCACACGCGTTCGGTACAACATGTCGCAAATAATTTAATCAAATCGGCGATTTAAAAAAAAAAAAATTAAACAAAAAATAACGTTTCACTATCTCCCTATTGTATTAGATGATGAAGGGGGATAACCCTGCCAAGGAATGATTTCACCACTAGAGTATTTAAGTAGTTGGCCCGCTTGCAAGTGCGTAATATTATACGACTGCCGATATTATTTCTTTTTACTGTTCACAAATCCAGGTAAGTTCATTTTAGCTCTTACATGTAAGACAGGTAAGATAGTTTTTACAGCAGCATATAATGTAGGCTTACATGTACATTAACCTCACGAACGACATCCTGCAGAAAATGTATGTGCGATTGTCGAATGCAGATATTTTTTACAGTATATTTTATGAAGTTTGTTTGGAAATTGAAATAAATCCACGCTACAGTTTAAAAATACAGTTTACAGTATACTGATCGCATGTAGGTTGCCTGCTTATCCAGTATAGGTAACCTCAGTATAAATTACGCACCGCTTGCGTGTGTACACAAATCCAGGTAAGCTATTTTTGTTCTTCCATGTGAACAGGTATACAGACCTACATGTTCTTGAACTTCCGGACGACATCTTGTGCAGAAATGTATGTGCGATTATCGAATGCAGATATTTTATACAGTATATTTTATGAAATGTGTTTGGAAATTGAAATAAATCCACGCTGCAGTTTACAATAATTGTGATTTATATTCAGTATACTGATTGCGTGTAGGTTGCCTGCTTATCCAGCATAGGTAACTTCATAATAATTTCTGAAACATATATTTGTAAGAATGAGTCTGTGGCGCAGTATTAGAGTGGCGAATTCGCATACTTGAGATCTAGACTTGTAACCCCGTGACCGACACATTGTCGACGGTGGGCGGTATGGTGCCAATTTTTTCTAATATAGTGGGGGTACAGCCACAAAGGATTTCATGTACACGCCTCACCACGTCAAACAGCGTGGTGGGTGATGTTTTTCACTCACCCTGGGGTTTGATTTGGGGGTGTACATGAAACTGGTGCCTCCAAAATAAACAGTAGCGTGATGTAGCTCTCAATCTCATTGAATGGTACCCCACACAAGGACAGTCAGAAAGAATGTCGCCAGAAAGAAAATCATGAAGAGTGCCCCCAAACACAAGCTATAATAAAGGCATCAATAAAGGGGCGATTACTGGCAAAAATGAAGATGATAACCGCTCATCGCTGCTACTGTTTATTTTGTTTTATTCTGATAATAATTTTATCTCTGATTTAGAAATATTTTATTGTTTATTCAAATTCATATATTCAAAAATATTAGTATTTTTATTTTTATTTTCAACAGGCCGTAAGACAATCTCTACTTGATGTCGACGATGAGGATATTCGAAAATTTGTTTCACTCGCAAATACGATTGAGAAAGTTAGATCAGAGTTATCATGCGAATACGAAACAAAAAAGATTATGAGTTCTCGTTTGCGACAGCTGAAAAAGAAAACTTATGCCACTGACAAAAGCCAAGAAGGATTATGAAAGTGGCTCAGATTCAGATTATAATATTTATTCTAACACAAATTCAGATTCATATTATAATATGTATTTTTATTCTGATACAGATTCATATTATAATATTCATTTTTATTCTGATTTATTTTTTTATTTTATTTTTTATCAAGAGAGATTTTTGCTATTTTGAGTACCATCTTTACCCAATCGATGCGGTGAGTTTAGTCTGATTTTCAGTAAAAAGAACAAAATTTTATTATAATATTTACTCTGATTCTGATTCAGATTATAATATCTTTTTTTTTCTGATTCTGACTCAGATTTTTTTTTAATTCCAACAAAAAGCAGCTACGATAACGCTCTATATGCGTACATACAAATTTATTGCCAGAACTTCATTCCTTAAATCATGCAAGTTTCCCGTTTGATTAGTAAGTTTAAAATGTGTCCATGATAATAGCGTATTATGACATTGTAGATAAACCGGATTAACAGGTACTGACACAATTAAAAACCCAGGAGGTACTTTGGGGGTAACTGAATATAAGATATATCCTTGCTGTGCTTGTATGGATTTTTCAGTATCTACCTGATAACTTCCATCAATAGCATCACACATCAAATTAACTGCGATCGTTGATGTGATCGCGACAACACCTGGTGATATATGCCGACCTCCACCGTATGGATCATTATTATGTTTGAGAATAATTGTCGGTTTGGATATTTTTCTCCATGATTCAACGACTTCGGGAAAATTATTATCGATGATATCATTGACTAATTTTTTTAAAATACCAGCTCTATATTCCTTTATTACAAATGTTGGTAATCGTTCTTCGTTTTTTTAAAAATGATCGAGAAATAATTGTGTTTGATTTATTTTTCGGTATGGATGAATTACAATTTTGGTAATCACTGTTTCGACGAAGATTTTATTGAAATATTAGAGGTCTGATTCAATTTGGTTTAAATGTTGTATAGTTTCAATAATCTGTTGCTTTACATCATCACTGTAATATTGTGTTATACTTTAAAATAAGTTTCGCAGATTATTGCTTTCTCGCTTGTCTTCGAATTTAATGTTATCAGAAAAAATTATAAATATTATCGTTGAAGTCCCATTTTTTATTGCTGTCAAGAATAAAAATGGGGGGGGGAGGGGGGTTGTGAATTCAGGAAGTTTTTCACCGGTAGACGCGATGAAAGGTTCTACTGCACTCGCAGTAAATCCTCTTATCCTTGGAAGTCCTCGTCGATATTCTGGAAATTTTAAAAATATCTTTTTGTCTGTGACGAAGTCGGATCGTTGAGGCTCTGGTGGTCCTTGATGAACCGGTGGAACTTCTGGCTACCCAGTTCTGATCGATGATTGATATATATCTACGGCGTAGTCTGGTGTTGATATTTCTATCGCAGCTGATAATGTTGGCTCATTAACCGTAATAGCGATTTTGGATTCTTTTCCTGTGATAGATTTAATCCTGCGTTGGAACTCATCATTGATCTGTTCGATTTGATAAATGCCCGTAGGAATACCAACAACTTGCCAAACTGGAGTTCCATCTTCCATCGGGGTTATTTTTATAAGAAAACACTAACAACTTATTTGCGGGCAACCCAACAAATGATTTTGATCTAATATTTGGCCAGCTGTAATATACTCGTAATTGTGCTAATGCTATTTCTTTTGCTGGAATTGCCGTTGGAAAGACAATATCGAATTCAGGATTAGTTGAGCTCGTTGATATCATCGTGGTTGTTTTTTTTTTTTTTGGTGTTGTATTAGCGACGATTTGTTCGAGGAGTTCTTGTGGCTTAGTCATTTTATTATTTACTTACTGATTTAAATTAAGGTGTCTCCGTCTTAATTTCCGACAAGGGCGTTTGGTTTCCAGTTGCCAAACTGAAGGTGTCTTGGTAAACCTTAATCATTTCTGCAAATTCCTGATCTGATATTATTCCATCATTGAGCCCTGATGATATCAGCGATGATAATTTGGCGTGTGCGTGTGTTGATATTCATGTAATTTATCAGCGGCACACGTAAATATCTTTTTTTGCAATTATATTAAAAATACCAGCAACCCCGGTTATAACTGCAACACAAATTTCTGTTACAGGTGATATTATGTATATGGCTGATAATGATCAGATTATAGCTGCTGTTCCAGCGACTACGGCAGATGCAGAATATACAATTATGTCAGTAACAACAAATTCCAGACACCCCCAGTAAGACGCTGAGGTTAATTATTTATCAGATGGTTCCAGTATAAACGTTTCTTCTACCGCTTGATTTAACACAATAGACACGGTTCCAGAAAAATTATCGATTGAATGGCGCCATGGATATGTGGTAAATATCCTAAATTTTGCAGCGCTGAACACGGAAAGCCTGTACACGCCAGTGACCTCCGCGGTATGTTTGATAGTGTTATTTTACTGTGATCATGTTGATGATCCTGATAATACTGTGTATACCACGTTGGTGAGTTGCTTGCGAGAAATTTTAATCAGATTAATTGTTTTAACGCTATCAGGAATTCCACTGATAATATCTTCTAGTTTTGGCTAATTTCAGAGTTTTGTGTTAATTTCACAGATTTTCACGTCAACGACTGCTGAACTTCCAATGAAATCATCTGCGATTTACTGAGTTTTTGAAAATTTCTACGAACATTTAAAAACATATTTACATGAACGTCATATTCTGATCGGAGCGTGGTTAATTTGCAGTCGATTGTAGCATCTTTATCATCTACATATTTCTTTGTTGCGGCATCTTCATCACCTGTTGGTTCTCTTAAAACAACGATTTTATTTTTATTCATGTTGAGTCGACCTGTCATTGTATCACCAGTGGATCGTAAACGATCAGCAACACTTTTTGTAATTTTATTTCTGATTGCGATTGATACATTTGAGTCTCTGATTCTACCGCCGTCAGTAAATGCTGGATTATTATCCGTGGTAGCACCGAGAACTCTACTAATTATGTCGATCCACTTAATATTACTCGTCTTTAAAACACCATATTTATCCTGAAAAATAACAACCTCATCCCTGTCAACTCCAGAAAGGTTCACAATATCAGTAAGATCATCTCTGGTAGCGTACTTCGATAAATCAATATCATCTTTTTCTTCTTGTCTTTGATAGAGGATCTTCCATAAATATTAACCATTATACAATTAGCGATTATTTCAAACAGAACTCGTGTACTTATGTAAAATTTCATGAGGTGCATCTGAAGATTTTGAAATAGCATCGAGTACAGCAAGTGATTCACCGCCGCAAATTGGCGGATCAGTTATTGTCTGTGTCGGTAATGTTGAATACCATACAGGAATACTTTGCATGCTGCTAACGTATTTTAAAAATTCCTTCGGTGGTGCCAGTCCATAAGAATCAAAATAAATAATTCCACATGGATCAATAGCGTATGCAACCCAGTGAGTACCTGGGCCAGAACTTCCATCGAGATTAATTATACCGGTCTCAACACGATTTGGTTGCTTTCGTAATTGATCACGCATAAAAGCACCTATGAAGTATTTTGTTGGACATGGGAAGTATCAACGATGTGTCCCGGGAAGTATTAGACCTTTTCCATGCCATGAACGATGGGTTCCTGGCAGTCTTAGACCTTTCCCTGTTGATTTGTTTGGAAGTTTTTATTCTTTTTCCTGTTGCTTTCTTTAATGCTATCCCAGCAGAAGTTCCAAAAGAACCAAATGCAGCTGCTTTGCAACAGCTGGTGCTGTTGCGCTGGTATAGCTGGGAGAAGTGGAAATAAACCACCCGTCTTAGCGATGGCACCCGCAGAAAGATTAAGTCGTACGCCGGTCTTTGATCGTTTGGCGTCATTGAAGTGTCTGAGTTGACGTTCTGACAATGATAGTTTATTCGGACCACCTTCAATTTGTTCTTTTTTTAGTGATATTTTTATTCCACAGTTCTCTTCTGATACTGACTGTAGTTTTTTAATCTGACCAGGAGTCAGAGTAACACTAATATGATGATATGACATTATAATATCAAGATCGATTTAATTACTGATCGCTCGCGATCCAGTTACATGTTTTCTATTGGGGCATCAATGACTCCCATTCGTTCACCAACACCTTCAAGCAACATTGTTTTATCTAAGAGTATAACTGCGATTGCTCTGTAATCAGCAATAGCTCCTCTTGCAACACGAGCTCGAAAGTGTATATCAACGACAGATTGCCTAACTAAATCCAAATGTTCCAGTGAGAAATAACAGATCTGATACAGCGTTCTAAAATATAGTTGTGATATTTGTAGACCAGAATCAATATTTTGATCGCGTCCTATGAACGTCATCAAACGATGATATGCACGTGCAACATGGTTACTTTCAAAATTTAATAATATATCTTCATATGGTTCTTGATGTCCATTTATTCTCAGTGAAACTTCAGTAACACCAAGTTTGTCAAATATCATTATACTACGTGTTTGTGAGTTTACTCGCGCAGCATCTTGGAAAGCAACAAATATGTATCGCGGTGCAGAAACAACTTGCTGTGATGCTATCTGCCATGTGAATAAACCATTAATATTACTTTGAGTAACATCCGTGGTCATCGGCAACCATGATAATGTTGATTTACCGCCGTTGTCCACCAAAGAGAGTAGCCGTTGTTCTTCAGTGAGTGATGGAGTTATTGTTGGCATCCACAATGAAAGTTTTTTCAGTATTACTTTACCAGCATCACCAACAGGTCGCCATATTGCATCATTGTCGGTAGCTTTTTTTACAAGTACAACTGTATGCTTGGCTCTGAAAATAACCTTTCTGACATTTCTGCACAATTCAAAAATATGTGACAGTGGAATTGCACATGAAAATCTTATACTTCCATCTTTCAACATTGATCGACGTGTTGTGAATCCTAAGTTGAATTCTGGATTAACACTGTAACGTTGAAAATGCAGCGCTGGGGCTGGGTATCATTCCAGCTTGTTGTGGGTCAACCGATTTAAAGTGCGTTAATTGTACCAAAAGATGATGTCTATTGTCAGGGTGGTCAGAAGCATCCTTCACAAACATCATTGACGGAACGTCGGCGTCTTTCTGAATTGATTCAAAATTTCTTCCTTCCGATAATATACATAGCACTGTCAAATAATGTCATAATTCCATTATTAACAAATCCAACCCTAACATCAGGTCCATATTCAGTATCATCTGTTCTTAAAATTTTACCTTATACTTCAGTAAATGCTTCAGCGGGTAAGAAATATCTACTTGTATCTTGAACTTGTAATTCGATTCTTCCACGCTGATTTGGCTGTCGTGCGTCATAAGAATAATATTGATAATCACGTATCGATTCATCTTTGAGAACTGGTGCGTCCATGTCGAATGAGGGATCAGATACATGCTTGAACATTTTATTATATTTGTTATCGTCTAACACGAAGACCACTTCCTGCTATTAGACTAGCAGTGATATTTTTTTTCTTCTTCTGACATGCGTACACCAGCCAACTCTGCTAATTTTTTATTTCAGCTTGATTTATTATTTTACTAACATTTGCAGGCATAACTTCTGCTCTGGGTAATTTTACTGGCTGAAGTTTTACTGGCTGAGGTTTTACTGGCTGAAGTTTTCGTAGTATTAATCGTGCTAGTCTATCCTTGATTGCCGAGAATGCTTTACCGGCAACATCACCAACAGCACTAATACCTTTTTCAGAAACGACGTTTATAGCTTTCATTCCCAGTTGCGTTGCAACCGGTATTGCATTTGGAGCCATCGTTCTGAATAGACTCTGAACAACATCACCGAGTCCATCTCCGTAGTACGCTTTATATGTAGGTAATCGTGAATTTATCACCCTGACCATGATCGGCACACGGTGAACATTATGTATGATCGTCTTATTTTCTTCTCACTGATCTAAGGGTATACCCTTATTCAATCACTGAGATAATCATCGGCGATTTCATCGATAAGGGATCGATAAACATTAATATCCATGACACCGCCTGTAAATAATCTCTGACAAATATCAGCTGCTTCATTAATGATTTCTGGGGAATTATTGCCAGCTCGTTTTCCGCCAATCAGAATTTCTAATCGTTCAACATGGGCAAGGACATTATTGGGACATGTAGTAATAAGACCACTTCCCCTGGTACCCGGACCAATAACTTCCAGTTGTTTCTTCTTCCTCAATACGACGTGTCTGAATAACGATTTTTCTGGCGATAATATATCTCAGGATAATGGCGCTCTTTTAACCTCTTTGCCTTGTTTCTTAAAATTTGCAAATTCATTTTTATATTTATCGGTGATTCTAGATATACCACGGGACATTCGAAATATAAAAGAAGCCCAATTTTTTTTCTGAAATACTGGCGGTGTCTGGATCTAATAATGTGTCACGATGTAAATATCTTGTTGTGGAAACCGCTACAGCGTTTTCTCGAAGTATCCTACGACCCTCTTCGGTAAATCGGGCTGGTGGTTTTGGTTTTAGTTTTGGTTTTGGCGTAACAAGATCCGTTACATCACCGACTTCCTCACGAACTTTGTCAACACTCTCAAGTACTTGTTGTATTTCTTTTTGTAATTGTGGTTGAGCCGCAGCTATTTCAGCCGGAAGTTCTCGTAGAATATGTTTGGGGGTTTTTTTTCGCTCTTTCTGCTATTTTTCCAGTTGCTTTAGCGGTTTGCTCCATCGTGGGAAGAAGATGTTTGGTAGCCTTCGTAACCGGTTTAAATAATTTTTCTGCACCTTCTTCCAACTGAGACTCCTGACGCGCTAGTAGTTGTTGCTTGACAGAATCATGGACGGTAAGATATTTCTTAATTGCCTCCAGTTGAGCTAGTTTAGCTGTGTGAGATTCCATTATTGCTATAATACTGATTTAATTAAGCCACACCGGAGCAGCAGGGAGGGCGACGACATCGAGTGAGTGAGCGGGTACATAAACAAACATGCCATAACGACGAAAACATAAATGTCAAAAACTAAAGTAACAAAAGTAAGCTAACCCAATTGGAAATGTTTCGGGTGGGTTAGAGACTGCGGTTTTGACGTTATTGACGTTTATATTTTCATCTCCGTAGTTAACTTTATTTTTCGGCGAAATCTCTAATTGAAAATTTTGTAGCATTCGCCCTCCCTGCTACTGAAATTTTTACCTTGATGAGTTTAGTGGAAAACTCTTTAAAATCAAGCAAGCACGTGTACCCGATCAAGCTGTTTAGAAACTAGAATATTTGAATGGGGAGGATTGTTCTACGGGGAAAATATATCTCTATTTGACAAACGAGATAAACACATTCTGAAAAGCACTTTACGGCTCAGATAATTTTTATGATTCCAAAGAATTATTAACAAAACAGAAACACATGTACAGCTGCATCAAGGCCAGTGCCTCCAATCGCATGTACATTGTAGGGAATTGACCCAACTAATAGATCCAGTCTATCACAACTAGAAAAGCAGAATTTAGTTAGATCGCCAGGGAAAAAAATCAATCCATTCCAGACACACTGGAAACATTTGTTTCAATCCTCGTTTATTCACAATTTGAATACTGTTACTGCCCATTGTTGTATCTACAGTTGTGTATTTACTTTGAAATCCAACATACAATGAATTACTTATTTCTTACAGTGTGTTCATGTATTATTCCGAATTAGATAGAAAAGCACAATGAGTATATAATTAATTATAGGTTACTGCATTCATATGGGAAACTATCAGCACGTTTCTTCTGAGTAATACTTCACCACTAACGTCGTGCAGAAAAGTCCTACATATTTTGCGATACCAATGCTGTAACCTGTAAATGTTAAAGGCTTCCATGACCATAGTACTAATGCCTTAGATGTTGCTCCGCTGCCATTTCTTGTTAAATTATTATCGATTTTTAAATAAGTTTAATTGTGATGTTTTCTAGTTGTTGCAGAATTGATAGACATATATATCACTTTAATATAGAAATCATTATCTCTATATGAGATGGAATTTTTTTTCAAGTACGGTGAGAGTAAAAATAGTATTAAACAGAAAAGAAACAAAAAGGATAAAAGCAGACAAGAGAATATAAGCATTTATTTGCATTCACGTGAAATTTTCCGTATTTACAAACGTCGGAAGATATGCAGATTACGTTCAATAATAATAACATAGAAATCATTCTCTTTTTGATTGTCTGAAATGAGTCACAAGAGGAAACATACATACAAATGAAAAGTACAAATCATGTTTGATATTTACATTTTACCATAGACAGCTATCTAAAATCACCTTGTGCTGTCTTTATAGTTTCTAGAGGACGTTATAACTATTGTGCATCTCTCTTCAACGACCCGACAAAGCCTAAACAAACCAGAGCCGGTAAGGGAGGTGCATTGCGCGTCAACAAGTAGATTTGGACTGTATTTTATACAAACGATGATCAGCCAACAAGACGAGAATTATAAATATAAAATGCTTGGTTTCTATTCATGCAAGGAGTTCCTTATGATCAACGGCTGTGATACATTGTATGGAAAGTCAGTATACACATCTTCCACTTACTATTTATTCTAAAAAAGACTAAGTTTAATTGTCAGTGTATAACATTTAATTATATAAGTATCCCACAATCCTCAGCATTAACATTATGTTGTCATAACACAATCTATATTTATGTTTATTTTTTTTTGTTGTGTACCTCATATGTTGTAAATTTTACAACCTGAATGTAATAAAATCTTGTTTTGTCATGTTCACAATTACTTTATTTAAAATAAGTTTGTGATTGGAGACCATGTAAGAACTATATGACTACGCTTATACAGTGGTCGAACAATATGTGGCGTTTCCTATTACCTGGGCACTTTACATTAATAGATAGTTACTCAGTGCACAATGTTTTCCTTTCATTTTATCACCTGGACTGTTCATCCAAGTACTGTATAAATGTTACAAATGTGCTGACAAATATATAGATACAGCTGAACATTTAGATTTTGGTCTATGACTCAGAGGTATTAAAACTGGTTTTATTTGCCGTTACAGGTGTTGATTCACTCCTTCCAGAAATAATCAACCATTTTGTCCACTTAAATCCTCTCTAAATAATGCGAATGTCAACAAGCGTGATGATCAACACGAAGTCAAGATTGCAAAATTAACCTCAGTCCATTGCATATATGCATTTTATTTAATTTATTTGCAAATCGAATGCATGGTGCAAACTATTTCGTGCACCCTGAGTTAAACACATCTCCCTGATGTTTCAATTAAACACTTTTATGGTATATAAAGAGTGGGAATCAAATAAGATAGGAATGAGAGACATTTTACAAGAAATGTAAACTTTCTTGCCTGTTTACGTAATAGACCAATTGTACGTCTATCTACGCCGTCCATACTTTCAATTTAACAGAAAACAGTAAAAGGTGAAAATAATCTGACTAAACGACCGTACTCAACCCTTGTTTCCATTTTTTTTTCTTCGGTTTTCTCTATAAAAACGTATGTACCATACGCTCACATATTAGAAAAAGAGCACAATAAGACATATGCCAATTTTCATGATGAAAAATAACGTATTTGCAGATATTTGAAGTTATAGACATATTCAATACAATAATTATATACTATATACTATTTACAAAATACAATCGTTTTTGTTGCATTAGTATGATTACCGAAAACGATGTAGTATCAGTTTTCTAATCTCGGTTTTAAGGATACTGGGTTTCGACCAAACATTTGTCTTTATATTCCAAAATTGTTGACTCTAATTTTTTCAGAAAAATCTCTTTTAAGACAGCCTTATTTGAACCAGAGAATGTGATTTCTAGAGCTCGAGGTAGGGATCCGATTAAAACGATAAAAATCACATGCATAACCTCAGTGATCTGGGATGAATCATTTGATGTATTCGATGTAATTCTAAGTACCTCTAGCATAAGCATCATAATAAGTCCGATGCGCAAAAAGGCTTTAAATACAGCGATGAAAACAGGTCTATGCTTCTGCACCACATAGAGGAAAAGCCCTCGTGGTATACCAGGTACTTTGTCCTTATAACGAATCAAGCGATCATTGACCTGTGAGGCAGAGATTCTAATTGCTTTCAGTTGTTTTTCAGATAATTTAATCGAGCACCCATTAACTTGAATATTCCGGATAGTGACACTTTGTGTGTTGGGTACGACAAGTGTATCATCCACAACTCTTAACTGATTTTGCTCAGCTTCTAGAATAATTGCCAACTCTACAATATCTGATAAAAGATCAAAATAGGCATCACCTATTCCTCGTAGTTGCTTCAAGAGATAATAAAACAAGGCGGTACCAAAGAATAAATATCCGAAAGCTGTGGTCGGATAGACGAGAACTGCAATGAAAAGGAACGCAGTTATTTTTGCCACAAAGATGACGCCAGTACAGAATATCATCGTCATGCTATACAAAAAGTAAAAAAGTATAGGAATGAGAAGAAAACCAACAACAGGAATTGCGCAACAAGAACCAAAGTTTTTGCCGGTAGGATCAAATCTTCCTCTATACCTCTTAATCCAAAGTTTTGCAATTCCCGTGAAAGCTGTGAAAATAAACCATGGCAAAGGAATTCCATAGTAGAGAAAAGAAAGTGACAGTTCTGCGAAGAAAGACAGAAAAAGGACTGGTACAATAATAAGACAAAGAAAGTAATAAACAATCGTTGGCAGTCTATTTCTTAAGTAGGTCAGACATCCTTTGCATCTGGCAAAGGACATGTGGCACATGTGCTTCCAGAAGGTAGGATTCAGGGTACAGAAAAATCGGGCAATCATTAATGATCTTAATCTACCGTAGCCACATTCCTCTTCTGTCTGCATGTGGGAAAAATATTTTATGGAATTATACCCTAAGGTAAGGGGATATTTATCTGCCCATACGGTATCTAAAGATCCATCTTCAAGCACATATTCAAGATTTTCGGGCAGTACGACAAGAACAATACCCAGTACGTAGAACAGACTGATCAAAACATAAGGTCCACCAAGAAAAGGCGCAAATAATTCACGGCTTCTTTCAAACCCACCTAGCATGGTCACAAAATTCATTGGCGTACCATGTTTAATTAGCTCGAGAGTTGTTTCTCTAAGTGTGCAACCATAGACAATCAATTTGATGTATACCAATATTGGACAAAGAATGATAAAGAGAGTTCTTTTGAGTCGCGAAGCAAGTCTAGGGTGTCGCCTTTCTTGAAAACAAAACTCACATATAATAGAACTTAAAGTTATTGGGCTATGCTTCTCGAGATACACGAAATCAGAGGTCAAATTGTCCTCAAAATTAACCCTCTCATTAATCGTAATTTCATCTAATGACATGTAGCCATTACGAATTTGCTTAAATCCGTCGTTCCCTTCAT
>JAECUM010055042.1:0-21237 GCA_016617855.1 Megalonaias nervosa
TGCTCAGATTGCAGGAGGTGGTGGACACACTAGCTATGGTGGAGGAGATGTTAGTCAGAATGCAGTTTGGGGCATATAGTCCCCATAGATTGTCTATGGAGATTAACAATTTAAAGAGAGGAAAGGAGATATTAAATGAAATGATTAGGATTGAAAAGGATGAAAAGGAAGATTTAGAAGACAAAAGGAGAATGAGAGAATGGAATGAAAAGATAGAAATGGAAGAAGAAAATGAAAAGAGGAAGAAACAGGAAAAGGAGGAGGAGAAGAAAAGACAGGAGGAGGAAAAGAATGAAAAGAAGAAGACCAAAAGTGGAAGTCAGAAAAGTGTAGGACAGAAAATAAGAAGTTGGTGGAGGAGAAGAAGAACTTAGAAGAAGACAAAGAAGAAACCCAAAGGCCCTTTCCAGGGCCACTCCATTTTCTCGAAAAGAGATAATTTTTCACTTTGACTATCTATGTGTTATCTATGTGTTGTCTCTGTCTCTGTCTCTCTCTTGTCTTTGTCCCTCCCTAGAGTAGCTGCGCGTATTTAGGTCAGCCCCTTGCTACATTGTTGCCAGTGACCAGTACCGTGACGTCATGCCACCTGTGCCATTCCACTTGTCGCTATACAGGCCCAGGGTGTGCTAGCCGCTATACGAAATTCCCATTGTCGCTATAGCTGCCCAGGCTGATTTTTTGTCGCTATAAATCTTGTCGCTATATTCGAAATATATTCCCGTAATGTATTTTCCCATTGTCGCCATAGCTGCCTACTATACTACTTATCTATCTGGTTCAACTTGTCCTGATATCCTTGCTAAGGCTCGGTTAGTGATTTTTACCTGTCAGTAGTGCAATGTTTATATTGCAAACTACAGCTGGGAGGGAATGTCAGTAAATCCACGCTGGCAGTGATCCAAACACACAAAAATATAACATTCAAAACTGTAATTTAAGTGCTTATCTACCTTGTAATCTTTAAAATGAAATGTGACTACGTAGAGGACAAAGGTCATTTTAAAACCATTCAACTCATTATTACAAGTAAAGTACAGAACGCAATTTTGTCGTACATAACAGCAGGTTGCTAAATATATTTTTAAGATTATCTTGTACATGTTTAGAGGAGTTTTAAATCTGGAAGCTGCAGGTCGGCATGTTCATATTGTGTTGATAAAATGTGAGCGGTTTGTGGATGGAAATGCATAGCTGCACACATTAATTTACAAACATAGCGTGTTGACGATAGCGATACTGTGGCAATAAATGTAAACACATTTATTATCGACCATGTCTTACTGTTTCCCGAACTGAGATCCCGACCTGCTTTCCAGATCCAAAACTGAAACCAATACATAAATACAGTGCACTGATATCGTAAATGCAGCATAAATTTGCAGCTTTGCGGCAACATTTAGTTTGAACTGCATTCGATTAGATAGTTCTATCAAGCTAAAATAATATTTATTATATGTTAGATGCTTTTCTATTAGCTCAACATTATGTGAACTATGTAGTATCCATGCCGAATTGCATTACGTCAAACTGCACAATACGCTACAAAGTTTGCGATCTTATGTGCATGGGAATGTCAGCTTGTGGTTTTGCTTCTAGCGTATTTGCATACGGGATTGTGCATTTCTCTAGAATTAATAGAAATGAAACTAGTTTGCTTATATTCGTCCTTTGATTATACTTTTTTGTTTGATATCTAATTACATAAAGGATATCTGAGCTCTTTGAGTAGATATAAGAATATATATCACGAGTGAAGTGGGAAACATTTTATTGTCACCAGATGCAAAGTCACGAGTGACAATACAAAATGATTGCACTTCAGCAGAGATATATTTCCTTATATCTACTCAAAAACCTTAAGACGATACCGTCGATACGCATGGATGGCTTTCTTTGTTATGTGATAATGTGATTAACCACTGCATGACTACATCGATAAAATGAAGTTCCAAAATATATAATGCTTCAAATTATGCAATCTGTGCAATTAAAGACTGTTTCCAAACGAAAAGAGATTTTTATTTTTGTTACCACATTTCTTGCGCGGATTGATACAGTAAACATTGTTGGGGTAGGTTTACGTAGAAAAACAAATAGCGGTCGCATCCGATTTCAGACCGTAAAATATGTTTGAAAAGCATTTTAATAATTGATTTTGGTTCTTTATTTTGTTTATTTCTGCATTCAAACATGAATAAATTTTACCTCGAAAACTTTCATTATATTTTGGTAACAGACTCTGTACTCACTATAAACTGCCACACTGCAGACATCGTAGCGATATGACTGAAAAATTGTTAAAGCTACGTTAAAACTTTAAATCACAACAACAGACTCTGTGCCCAAGTTTAAACTGCCGCTTCATTTCTGTTTGCAATCAACACTAAACAATGCCCAATTTCTCCATTAGTTTCAAACATGATTACAGAAAGGGTGATGCTTGAAGCCTCCTTTTTATTATGCTGAGTTAGTTATTTGGCATACATGATTGTGTATCCTCCGGGAATTAATGGAGATAAATTTGATTTCATCGGGTAGTGTTCCCTTTTCACTACGTAATAAATATGATCAAATACATCATGTGTAAGCTCTTAACATAATTCCGTCGGCAAGAGTTTCCCAACCAGATACCTCATAAAGAGAGTCTCTAAAACAATAAACGGGTAGACCCGCATCGATTCGTGTTGATTCCATTCGTAATGTTTCTAATCTATTCGAATCTTTCATAGAATAACTATCCTAGCCTTCATAAGCAGATTTCGGGCGTATGAATAGCATATACAGTTGTCCAAAGTTGATTTTAGTGACGCGTAACACAGATAGTTAGATGCATTCTAAATATTGAGGCTAATCTGATCAGTCCATTTAGCAATAGAAGATAAGGCCAATCCTACGTGTCTGTGATTTGTAATAGTAAGCATAATTCTTTTTATCAAAAGAGAACTTCGAAAAGGACAAGTCAGCTTGCTTTTTTGTAATTAACACAATATCTGTTTTCAAAGTATTGAAAGTAACAAGCAATCGTTTTCTCCATATTTTAAGTTTTTGAAGATTATTGCTAATAACCCTTCTTACTTGCAGTGGGTCAATAGAAGACGCTGCAAGAGATATTTTATCAGCAAACAGCCTCGCAAGCGAGTTTAAATTGTAGACTGTTTCGTTGATGTAAATAAGACATAATAAAGGGTCTAGCATGGAACATTTGGTGATTTTAAACATGGTTGCAAGTTTTCTCAAGGTTTATATGGGCGAAGGCTGCTGACATAAAGAATATATGTGTTAATTTTATTTCTTAGCTAGAAACTTGTCAATATATTTAAATATTAATTATGTAATACATGAAAAATATTAATGTATTTAACTTTTGTCTTAAATGGTAACAAAAAATCCAGCCAAGATGTATGGCGCTAGCCTCATAAAGTAGCGTAGTTCTTCAGTTATCAATGAGCATAAACGATATCCCTGCCCCCTTTTCTGGCTTTGCGAGGAGGCTCAGTTGAAATATGTGTGACTGGAATGCAATTAGACGTCTATAATTCAAATTACGATAAACACCTACCTGTTCTCTGCATTGTGTTCATTGTATTGTGAAAGTACCTTAGCTATTGTTTGAATAGTAATCTAATCTTTTCGGATAGCTCTCAAAAATAAAATTGTCGCATTTCGTACAAAAACACAATCATAAATATTTCGAGTATTTAAGATAAAACACCCACCATCATCTCCTAAGAGTTTGTAACTTTACTGATTACCCATATATCTTTAAAACATAGACAAAATATGTTTTAAATAGCTGACATAAATAAACGTTGCGACATTAAAATAACAAGATCGTATTCTAATGAATCAGCTGACTAAAGCGGTTGATATGAAAAGAGAGCTGTGTCTTATGAATAATTGTGTGAATACACGTGTTTAAATTGTTATATATTTGTTGTCTAAATCATTTGTTTACAGCTAGAAATTGTACGTAAGATTTATATATTTAGTAATTATATTAATTTCATAAATGATTATATTATTCATTGTAGTAATGATAGTAGTAGTAGCAGTAGTAGTAGTAGTAGTATATAATATCATTATGATGAACTAATACATTTGATATAGCATGATGAAATATGCCGTCATCTAAAATTTAAGTTATTACAGTAATGTAGCACATTTTTATCCTTAAGGCACCGAAGTGTCATTTTTATCAGCCTCCACTATTGGTACATCATAATATATTTTCAAAAACCGCTCATCCTACATTTACTTATTTTTAATGCTCGAACTTTTAAATAAAAACATAAAATAACAACAACAAAAACAATAAACAAGAAAGATTAGCTAATTGCTTTTCATTCACACAGTCCAGTTCCCACAGCGATAGGAATGCCTCTTATACACAGATGTGAGCTAGCAGTTGAATATCACCCATCTTACCAATACAAACAATACTTCATCAAAAATCATAATAATAAGACGAAGAACCTGCATCAAGGCCATTAACTGATAAGACTGCGGTGGCGGTGAAAATGGATGCAGTGAATATAAGTCTTGTATCCTGTAGGTCTCTTTCTCTTGAGTTTGCACGACATTACAGCTCCTGGTAAGCAATGCCGTTCGTGTGCCTTACATCTTTAGTAACGAAATAACGAAAGTGATGCAGCACTTGCATACATGTAACACTAACACACAGAGATATTTTGGTTTTGCCTGACAATTGTGACAATGAATGTCGACTTAAGACGTTTAAAGACCTGGACAGACTGCCCAGTACTAAAGTGTTAACCAAAGCCTGATTTGTTTACATGGTACGAGGAGACCAAGTACGGTGTTTCAGTTGTGGTGCGAAGATCTTCAAATGGGAATATAAATACTAAGATGATCTCTGATCGATCTCTATGTTCCTTTGGCGGGACATGAATATTGTCCACAAGAAAACATTAGCAGACAGAAATTGTAGTTTGCCTCCTGAGCTACGAATGCCAATTTACAAAGATCGTATGTAAATTCAAGTGAAATGCAAGGAACAATTGTATCCTTTACCCATATATATATTTTAATCATTGGAACATTAATGCTATAAGAGTGTTGACTACTTTGACAGTGTTCAAATGGTCAGACATTGATCAACACCACCCAACACTCAGAAGAGATTCAATGCCACAACTTCTACCTACATGGTGTAGAATACTGCAAAGAAGTAGTAGTGAGTATGAAGACATACAGAATTAAAAACTTTGAAAAGATGTTTAACTTAATGACCGGACTTCCTCAAGACGAGTAACGTGTGTGTGCTAGTGACTGAAGCATTTATTTTCTACTCTTTACCAGCAGATGCCGTTGTAAAAAGTATATTCTCAAAACGAAAGACATTCCTGTGAAGAACTGATACAAAAGCTTACCATGCCACGATTTATATTTTCAAGATTCCGTGGAAGGAAGTCAATGACCGTGTTCAGGACTTACCAAACACTTTTACAAGAAGTGCTTTCATAAACGATTCCATTCACATTTGAACGATATGGTGTGTGTGTGTGTGTGTGTGTGTGTGTGTGTGTACACATTACCTACATTAGGAGGAAAACCCCATGTTTACACACCAACATTAGGAGGACCTCTGACATTAGGAGGATATCCTCCTAATGCTTCCTCCTAATGTATGTGGAGTAACATGTGAAAATATTTAAATATTGGAATTTGTGTGATTTTTGAAGCTATATCGTAATACATTTTGGTCATATTGGTAAGGCCAAAATCTTAGAAGGATATGATAACAGGTAAATAAAGTGTGTAAAACAATATTTCCCTATGTTATAAGACATACCTTAGGAGAACCTGATTCAAATGTGTACCAATTGTCACTGGAAAGACTTGTTAAATATATCCCTAATAGCAAAAAGTATGTAATTAATAATTTTCTAAGATTAATGCTAATTGCTTTATAAATGAGAGAATACACACCTAAGTTGTGCAGTCCTCTCAACGTTGGTGTGTAAACATGTAGCACGATAAGTCCTCGCAATGTTGGTGTGTAAACAAGTTAACTATTGAAATAAAATATCTCGTGTTGATGTTTATACCAATGATACGATCTCTCAGCGTTGATGGTTAGTCAGTTCAGCATGTTATATTTGACACATATAGCTAGTTGTCTGCTGACCTGCCGTTAAACCCTGCACACATACATACATACATACATACATACATACATACCACCCTGCAAGTATGTAATATTTGTGGGTGTCATCTACCTTTAATAAAGTGTGAAGTTACAAGTTTGAGTTCGCAGGCTCATATATTTAATGATGCAGATGGTATGTAAAAGGTTTCGAAAGTCTTTATAAATGTTTCGGAAGCTTATGTAACTGCGCAAAGTGGACTGAAGTAATCTAAATATAATTAGACTTTGTGATAATACGCCGACCAGCAGTGCCGGGTTAAACCCTGTGGAGGCCCCTAGGCAGTCGAAATATCGGGGCCCCCCTCGCAAATTATCTCCTAATACATCAAGATCAAATCAATTCAGTATTACTAATCCGTTGTCGCGGGGCCCCTAGGCCGGAGCCTACTCTGCCTATTTGGTAATCCGGCACTGCCGACCAGTCTGCTAATGTCAGCGTTTTGCTGACAAATAAAATTTGCTGACAAAGTGCAAAATAACCATTGTAAGTGTCTATTATTTTTAACAGACAGCATGGATACTTTTTCGACGTCGGTCGAGAGTGGCAGTACAATTATTGACAAAATAACATAATTTCAAGACCCGCTTCGGAAAAACCGTTCTGCAATACGCTGACCAAAACCGCTACACAAACCGATGCAATCTGACAGACTGTTTAAGGTCAGTTAAATGCACCATAACTTCCTTGTTACTCGTTTTTATTGCTATTACATCCATCCATCTGTTAACTTCACACCTGACCAGATGCCAGGCATCAACTTTCATTGTATCCACCAGGCAACTCTTCACGCAGAAGAACAAAGAAGATTTTGCAAAATTCCAATCTAATTTGTATTAGAACCACAGATAAAATGTATTCTTTCATGCCAATAATAATGATATTGTAGGTCTTCCTTTCGTATAAATGTTCATATTTTGAGCCAATGCGTGACCAAATAGCATCTAACCTTGCCGTGAATTTGGTTTATAAATGTAAGCAACAAAACACATTCTTTGTGTATTTAGGCTATAATAGTTCCGATGACAGTAGTATTAAAACAAGCACGTACGTATGATTGTGATAATAGTGGTACGTGCACACAATTCATTTAAATGTTAAAGTAGTACCAGTCCTCATTGGCCTACACGTCACTTTAAGCAGATGTAAAAATAAACATTTAAAGGCTAGTGCTTAAACATTGTCTTTACAAAACATTTTCATTTCTTTGGCAAGATTATGTGCATTTATTTTGAATCAAAAGGATAACTGGACGAATTACCTTAAGGTTCATAAGTTCATTCAATGATATGCAACTACATTCGTGGTAAGAAATTGTACACATGCTGTAAATGAGACCTAACATTAGTCGAATCTACCTTGAAGGTCACTACCATTATGATAGTATCTTTCTTCAACAATTAAATGTTTAGGAGTTTTGCATCAAACATGTAGAAGAAATCAACCTCTTTAAGGCGAACAATTGTTTCCAGAGGCTACTTGTTTAACTTGCCAGAGGTGGCTGTTTAAGAGGGGTTCTCTGGCCAGAGTTGAGTGTTTAAGAGGGGTTCTACTGTATTAATCTATTTCGACGTAATACACAAGCAACACCAGTATGGAAACAAACTTATTTATTTTATACAGTAGAAACAAAGTTTAGACTACATGTAAATTAAGCACATTACCATTTTCAGTGCTGCCAATGAAGGCCAAGCAAACATTTACCTGGCATATGTCGGTTTATTAAGTAAAAAGAACCTAAATCATATTGCGGAAATATCTCATGTATTAGCTGACAACACTATTTTGCACTGCAGTTTATCACTACAGGTAAGTTTTACAATAGAAATTGTGCAGATCACATTTTTACCCAATTTTAGTATTGAGTGTATTATTTTAAGGTATTGAATTTGGAAGTCTCCAAATATATTAGGTTTATCTTCACCACATCAGAAACGACCTCAATATTATATAAAAGGTTTTGTAAAACTTACTGTGTTTTGTATTTACCCGCATTTCTTAAATAAATAGCATTTTCGCCACACCAAGAAAACAAATTTTCTTGAGTTCCTTGATATAGACTGTAATATCTCATGTTATTATACCCCTTCTATAATAGCATAAGGAGGGCCTATTGTTTTGCTGCGAACCATGACAATCTACAACTTTATTACCTGTAAGTCATAAATAGATGACATTTTCTATTTTAGACAATTACAGCAATGCTTAATTACACATTTTTCAAATTTTTGTTTTACACTTTTTGACCAAAACGCGCTCAAGAAAGATGCTAAATTCTGTAGGCATACAGGTATGTTAATCTTCATCACCTGCTTAGAGTTTCATCTTTTTGCAGCATTGTCTTTTCAAATGTTTACTATTTGTGGAGTGGAATAGGAAAGGTTTAGACATTTATTTGGTAGAAACGTTTAGTACAGTTGAAAAAGACAATTTAGACATAAATTTGTTCAGGTGTATTGGTATGCAGATGAAGTCGATTAGATTATATGTTCAGGCTGATACAGCAATTTTACCTTTTGTTTTACACATTCTTTAACGGTTTTGACTTAGATCTTTTTCACATAAACAGCTTTAGCATTTATGAGCAATAGTTACAGGAAGTTATGAAATTTTGAATTATAGTGTTAATATTAGTGCCTATATGTAGATAACGTGATTAGATTGTGATGTAATTATATGAAAATTGTATCAATTGTGGACACATTTGAAAGGATTGGACGTATATTCATTTGGTCTGTAGTGGGTTCATGCTTGTTTTATAAGCTCAAATCTACAGGATTAGATATAGTGCTAAAAAGGTATCATCAGTAAACAATATGAGATATTGGATTCATTGTTGTGACAAACGCTGTCTTTTTTAGCCTCCTTGTTGCAAGCACGTTCTCCACTTGAAACAAAAATAACAAGACATCGCCAGATTCTGCCTGCCAATATAGGATATTTTGTCGTATCATCCTGGCACTCTTTCTTACGAGGCACTCTCTCTGCCAGGAAACATATTTAAAATGCTGTCAAGAGTGCATCTTTTTATTCTTTTGTTCATATTTTCCTTGGTTTCTTTTCCTCTGGAGAGAGAAAGTAAATAGAGATAAAACAGATATATGACAATAACTAAATCATATTTTAATAGGAATAATAAAGACTCCATTATAAGAGTTCACCAAATTTTTAAATAAAGGGCTACTCAATAATACAGGTACCATATTCCCCGAACTTGTGAATCAGAAGCTTTAGTCTTAACGTCATTGCGTATGCTGGCCTCAGTACTGTTTTCTTCCCTTTAGCATATTCCATCTCCATGATATTAGTTTCCTTTCAGAACGTTATACTTGGCATTTTATTATTCTTATATGGTTTATAAATGTTATCTGTGGTAAGTTAGTTCAGTAATAAAGATGTAAAATACACAGTTGGATTAACCTGACTGACATTCAGAACTGAACTACTTTATTATTATTATTATTATTATTATTATTATTATTATTATTATTATTATAAGAATCGTGATGTTGCTAGTATATTGCCATGGGTTTGGATCCCTTAATAAACTCCTCCATGATACACTTGCTCCAAACATGCATGGTTTGGTTTGGTTTGACGGTTTACATCACAGCAACACAAATAGATTATGGTGTACTGAGGCAAATGGAGTTACCCGAGGACACGTCACGGCAGCCATCCGGTGCTGATACGATGGCAGGATTCTAACCTGCACAGTTATATTTATAAATACACGTATAGTTACATTTGTTACGTTTGTATGCACAGTGGTAATAAAACTGATTTTAGAAATATAATGAATATTAACTTCAAAATCTGCGAGGTAGAGTGAAATATCTCGGTTTAGACATTCATCTCAGACAGCTTCTGTTGAGTTCATGAAAAAACATTGGACTCTTTTGTTAAAACTAAATTAAAACTTCAATTCTCTGATTATGTAGATACATTTTATTCGCATTTAATTAAAGATTTGGTTTCAAAAAGATCAGATGCTGTATTTATTGATTGTATCCAAAGTAAATGAAAATAAATTTGTCACATGCATTTTTATTTTTTAAAAATTTCCTCAAAATTGAAACTTAACATATGCGGCATCTGCAAATCGGTAAAAGGCATTGCGTATGCATTTAGTTCCATTCCCTTAAAAACAGGATTACGTCAGTTATTTAACAAGAGTCCCGGGTGGGCCTGAGAGGTCTTGCCTGATTGAAAAAGTACATCAAAAAGCCAGTTCTTTCCTTATATACATCTCCAAGAGTCTATTACGACTATATTTTGCAATATACCCTACTTGTCATACCTTACTATTCCATCTAAAATTTCACAATTCTTACTCATGTACACGTCTACCTGACTTTAACTAGCCCGAGTGGCCGAGTGGTCTAAAGCGCTCTCCGTTACGGATCACTGCCATCTCACCTCTGTCTGTGTGGGTTCGAGTCTCGGATTCGGCCAATGTGGGTATGTGAGAAAGCTTGCCAGTAGCTTCTCGTGGGTCGGTGGTTCTTTCCGGGGTTACCCGGGTTCTTCCTCCACCATTAATACTGGCCGACATGTATAGCCTATCGTGTGCTGAAAATGGCGTTAAACCATACAACAACAACAACAACAACAACAACAACTAGCCAACCATGAATAGCTCCAAACTAGTAAATATGTTGATTATTAGAAACTTGACAACACATATTTACAGATCCTATGCAATCTACGTGACATAACTGAAACAAAAATTAGATACAGTCATGCACCAAAAGTAAAAAAAAAATATAGATATACATAACACATCCCCTCATAAACGAATTGAAAGATGCCTTATGACTGACACAAAATATATAAAACAAAGCACTACAGTACAAAGCTACGTGAAAGTACATCTGCAATCAGATTCCCTTTTCCCTTGCTGTGCCTAATGCCGAAGTTATATTCCCGCAAGAGCAAACCTTAACGTTAACAGGATGACAATGACCTTGTTCTATATTGTTTCCTAAAAATGTAATGCAAGCTCGGCAAAATCTCACTTTTAGTCAAATTAATGGTCCAGTTTGTCTCATACAATCGAATAAAGAATTTCCGGATAGTTTCCAGGTGGTCTTTCAAGGTGTCAATGTATATAATGATTGATGTCTTCTCTGTAGGCATCAAAGCCATCTACATGAGATCCAACATGTTCATTAAACCCTCGAATGTTGAGAGAAAATTTTTCATACCGAAAGGCATCACTTTACATTGGTAAAGTCCACGCGGGAGATATAAATGCCTACATTTCATTTGCTCTTCCGTAAGTGGAATTTGCCAAAATCCTCACTACACCTCGAAATTAGTGACATATTTTTCATTTCCAATTTTGTCAATGCGGTCATCGTTTGTTTGTATTGCAAATGAATCTGTTTTGGTGACACTGTTCAATGTTCTGTAGTCAGTGCACATTGTTAAAGTAATTTCTGGTTTTGGCACTAGTATGCATGGCGAACTCAAATTACTTTGCTTGGTTCAATAAAATCATTCTGAAACAAATATTCAATTTCTTTTCTCAAACATTTCTGCTTGAGAGGACTCATCCTGTGAAGATGCTATTTCACATACGTAGAATCTACAATTTCAACATCACAGTAGATTTGATTAGAGCGTGTTGGAACATCTGGAAATAAGCGCACATATTCACATATCATCTGTTTAAACCCATTCCTTTCTTGTGTGTGTAGATGCGAAAGTTTCTGGTCCGGATTATTTCAAATATTGGAATTCCGAAGACTAGTTACACAAAAGTCACTACAGTCTGATTGCAAGACATCGTTTAAAACCACACTGTGTGGGACAGGTAAAACTAAATTGATAGACTGATTAACAGGACTATCTCTATCTACATACTCCTTTAATATGTATATATAGCAGATTTGTATATGTCCCGCCTCCCAGGATTGTTGATAATATAATTTAAGTAACTTTCTTTCTAACTGTAGAAAGAGCATAATACCTACCCTAAAGATGATTTTGAGATATGGGCAAACTTAGAGACATAATAAAGAAAATTAAGCTCTGAACCATTGGTAGAAAGAGGTTTCTCCTTAAAAAATTCAATGATCTACTGACAGGATGGCTAAAAACAAGTTCAAAAGGACCTAAACTTAATGATTCTTGAACTGATCCCCAGTGTGAAGTCTTATTGACTCCTAAATAACCATTGAATTGAGTTTCATTGGCTAGACTAAGACTTTCCTGTCCATACAACTTTTAAAGCTAATACTAATCTATGGTCTTACACAAAGTAACTGAAAAAAGCAAGAACCAGTAAGTTTTGTAAAATTTAATAACTAATTTATATCCCTAGAAGACAAAGTGTATAGTTTAAAGAACTTACGAAAATGCGAATTAAATCCCAAATAGTGCTAATAGTGTTATCACAAGTTCAAATGTATGATGTTCTAACTGAATTCCAGTGGTATTCCAACTAATTTTCAATATTGAATTTGTTTATGTGCGTGTAGTCTCTAATTTGCTAATGAGCCAGTTGTCTTTAGTGTGACGATGTGCTAACAGTCTTTTGATCTATCACAATAATATAATCCAAACATGTTCTTGTCTGAATTCCCCAATATTCTAAATTAATGTTCCAGTCCAAGAATATTATTGATGAGCACTTTGTAATTCTGTTGAATAACAATCTGAATGAATAATTCCACCCAAATGAAATACTGAAAATAACAATAATACTTATTCTGCATCAGGTGTGAATGCAAGAATGAGTAATTTCTCAAGTAAATAGGATTATATAAAAAAAACTAAGACCTAAAAAAACAACAACAACAAAAAAAACAGAACCAGTATGAGGGTCAAAAGTTCATTTCTAGAAGATTTTTAAGTTGTCAACAAGATAAGGTTTATTACTAAATTATAATAAAGAACATGGAAAACATTAGGTAGACTAGGCTTTTGTGGGGGAATTCCAATGTCATAGACCCAGAGAAAAAATAAACATGTTTACTTAATAATTATCTGAATAATTAATCTTAAGTCATCGGAAAATATTAGCTATGTATTATGTTATTTACAAAATAAATGTTACTGGGCAGGTACAACATGGACTTGATTTTCGACAAGGTCAGGTACCTAATACAAATGTTTATAACATAAAATCATTAAGAAAACCAATAAACAATACAAATTAAATATACAGAACTTTGTCCACTGACCACTCGTCATCGCCACCAGCAGGTACCTCAGGTGGTCGCCATTTGCTCATAAGGGCCCCATTCTTAACAAAATAACAGTCTTATACATGTATGGTTTAAGTTTCGCTAATAGTCCTCTGAAACAAATGGGAGATAACATGATCTTGTTCCTGTTAGACAACTAGTGATTGTCTTTTATCACCCTGATTAGAATCAAGAGAATTAGTAGTAAAAAAAGGATTAATATGATTAATACCTTTTTAATGATCAATCCCTGGAGCAAAGGTGACCTTGTCAAAATAATGACCAGTGGTTTCAGTTTTAATAGGATCAAATTTTGGGTCCAAATTAAACTTATCAGTTACAAGTGGATTAACAACTACCTCTTCTCCGGCTAAGTCATTGCCTAGCAATAAATGAACACCCTCAATGGGCAAAGAAGTCACCTCTCCAACAGTCGCAGATCCTGAACTCAGTCTGATGACAGTTCCTGAATAATAACACTTTCATTAGAAAAAGACTTCACAACAATGGCAAATTACCTAATAGTAAAAGACTCTGGGAAGTTCATGTGTCCCTTAATATTTTAATAGGGATAGGATTGGCGGAATCACCAATAAGTGATATAGAACCTTTCGAAATGAATTAGAGACTACACGCACATCATTCATAATTCTCCATAATAAAATCAGACTTGGGTTTGTTTGACCCAACAAATGTATTGCTTCCAATACATAGCAATGACCTTGACCTCCTAGAAATAAGATCATTTGTAATAGCTCTGTCTTCATTTTTTTTTGTTGATGTTTAAATGTGTAGCAATCAGGCATAGAGAGCCTTGATGTATAACAATAAGTATTTTTGATCAGACTTATCAGAAGTTTGATTCCGATAAGTTGTGCTATATTGAGATTTGGAAGTACTCGTATGAGACTGAAATGGATATTTACAAGTTCTAATTCTTTTAATTTCAGTTGCATTTCCCTGCCTTTCCTGTCTTAGTTTTCCCTTTGCATCTCTCTTTCTTCTTTCTGCATTTGCATCTGCATTTGCCTCTCTTCTTTTTAAAGTTAAAGCTCTCTTAGCTGTATTTCTATCTTTTTAAATTTCAATTCTATTGCTATTATTTCAGAGCCAGATATAGATTTACTAATGAAACTCAAAGTACTTGTATTAAACATTTTTGTTCCTATCAAATACTGCACACAATTTTTATTTAATTTCTTGCTTCAACAAAGATGGTTTTACGTTCGAAATTGAATAGTGGCTGGCTCCAGCAACTCATCTTTCCTTAAACACTCCAAATCCTCCAGGGTCGGATTGGGTAAACAGAACTTACCATCCTAGACGACATTGTGAAATCTGGTTGGTTTCACTCTGTGAAACCATAACACCAGGGACAAAGAAATTCCGAAAGGAAAGAAGTTAAATTTCAGAAATAAATTTTAACTTATCTGAAATTCATATCCTGAAGGAATCCCAATAACTGTTACAACTATATGGTCACAAACTAAGTAACAGAATGAAACGAAACAAACAAGTTTTGTAAAACTGAACAAATAATTTAATTATGAAAGTTATAAAATAAAACATGAAGAGGAAAGTACAGCATTATGAATTAAATCCAAATTAATTCCAAATGTTCTATCACAAGTCCTAAAAATCGAATATTCTTGTTAAAGGCAATTCGCTCGAAAAGATGCTAATGTATTTAATTTATAATGTTATCCTTCTTAAATTTATCTGGCTTATGTTCATACTGCCTTGGAAGTAATCGAATTAAAAATTAATAACAAAATCCTAAATAATTACTATTTAGAAGAATACAGTTGTAAGTAATTTTGAAGTTCGACTGTGTTCGACAGATGGAATTTTGAACAGTGATGTCTGTTGATGGAAACATGTAAATGCTTGCTTATTATATCGGACGATAATTATCTGAAACCATTAGCAGCAGAGAGGCTGAACCCTACAAAGGTTTTAGGAGGGTCCGTTTGCAAAATTAAGGGTTCCTATAAAAGCTGACAACAAAAGTCAACAGCGTCAAACCGAAACCTCTAACCGAACATATTTCCATACGTCGGGAAAACAGACCGCAATAACGAAATCATCCGTGTTAGCTCGTTTTTGTTACTCCCCATTGACGTATTTTTTTATTTTTTTTTCATCATTTAGGCGTGTTCGTTTGCGCGTCGCACACACACTCGTTGTGGTTCAGCCTCTCTGCTGCTGTGTTTTTCAGTCAAAAATTTTATCGAGACCTATACGATATCGCGAACGAGGATCATGTAAATTTATCGTGATAAATCCGTGTGTGGTAACTTGCGCTTTTGAGAAGAAAGTTTTGAATTTAATCATATCCATATCCCCTGAACACCAAGTCTGATGAATTTTTCGCAGAGTATGTGTTTCGACTCCATTAAACATAACCAGAAGATTGCAGTTATCTCTGATCCCTTTAGGTATTTGTGTATATCGCTGAGTAACATATATAATAGTGTTTTTGTGTCTACCTCGTGAGAATATCCTAGCTGGGTTTGTTTGCCTGTCCAGCATAACATCATCGTATACTACGAGATTATTAATACGTCCATCGAGATCATCCACAGATGGAGCTTCATCAATATCGGTGATAAAATCAACAATATCGTTATCATCATCCAATGACTTCGTCGTTGCCAACGACTTCGCTTCTTCATTAAAATCTTTAAGCACATCGTAGCATCGCTGATCATCTACGGATGGCGCAACCAAATACAACTTATCCCACTTTAGCCATCTCATTATCAGATTAAGCAATAATTGCGTCTTACCAGACCCAGATGGACCTATTATGATTGCTCTGATAGAATTTGGTAATGCTGCATGATGCTTGATTGGCTCTTGCTTTCGTGTCGCTGAGAAATCAATGACATAAATAATATGAATTTATATTTTTTATCGATGCAGAGCATCCACTCCCACCAGTAGATTAACGACAACGATAACACAATATATCCAGCGTGCACTTACAGGCAAGTGTGTGAAATGTGGTACAAGCAAATACAAATTTATTTCGTCGATGACGAAGTCATTGTCGATGACAGGTAGTGATATCGCTACTTCGCTGGGAAAATTACCAGGAACTCCGTGGGCCAAATACCCAGGAGAAAAACATCTTCTTGGATATAATTATTGTGGTCCTGGAACCCGACTTGATATCCGACTTGACGAAAGAAAGCAACCAAGACCTGGAGAGTATCCAATAAACGCAATTGATCAAGCGTGTCACGTTCATGATGTTGCGTATAAGAACAATGTGAAGTTGATTCAAGTGCTGAATTTTATAAAAAGTAAATCTCTCAGGGATAAACCTGCTAACTTCCTAGTAAAATCTGCGATGAAAGGTAAACTAGTGTTAGGGGCCGGTAATTAATCATAGATAACTATAATAATGGAATAGGTTTATTATAGTCCAAGGGGATATTGGAGGGGCAGAGCAGCTATTAGTAAACTTGCTGAAGCAGCAAAAGTCTCACGTGCTGTTGCTGCAGCGTGGTTAGCACGACAGGCAATATGGCAAATCTATCTACGTCCGCCTAAAAGAATTCAACACGCACATTTTGATGTCAGTACTCCCAATGAAGTTCATCAAGCAGATATTTTGTTTTTACCACAAGATACTATTAAAACAAGTAGACGTCGATCACGCACATACAAATACGCGTTAACTGTTGTTCAAGTTGCAAGTAGGTATAAAGAAGCAGAACCACTATCAACTAAAACAGCATCTGAAGTTGCATCTGCGTTTGAACGAATTTATCTACGAGGACCCTTGCAATGGCCACAGCAATTACAGGTTGATCCTGGCAAAGAATTTCTTCGTGCAGTATCGTCGTTGATGAAGCAACATAATGTCAAAATCAGACGAGGACATACCGCAATTCATCGCGATCAGGCAATCGTTGAACGATTTAAGCGAACACTTGCTGAGAAATTATTTGGATACCAGTATGCAAAGGAAATAGTTCAGGCAGATACGAGATCTAGAGAATGGGTTGCGAAATTACTAGGTGTGATAGCTGCGTTAAATAATGAAATTACTCGTGGAACTTCCATGAAACCCACCGTCGCGATTACAAAAAATAATATATACCTGTACAATGCCGTGATTTTTCAAAACAATCAGTGTTATGTAATGTGACTGTCAGATATTTATATGAACCCGGTGAACTTGAAAGGGGTAGAAAAAGAACAACTCATCCTATCTGGAGTGTGACCACACATTAAATTTCCAGAGTGGTAAGATCCACAGGTAGACCTGCAATCTACAGGCTAGATTCAACTGTTCCTCAACGTGGATTTGTACGTGAACAATTACAAGTAATTCCTGAAGACACACAATTACCACCGCGTTCACTTCTGTAAACTGGCGTCCCTACGTCGATTGCATTCAAGACAGGTCAGCATCACATTTTCGCGTGTGTGACCAAGACTACTATTAATTCTGTCCACGGTAAATTGTCTTGGATTATTATTCGAATACTGCCACAACATATCACAGTTACAACCTGTACAGTGATTATTCTGTCGTTGTTTCAGTGTCATGATAAATTCAACGTCGAGATCAAAATCGCGGTTATTTTTTTTTTGTCAGATTGTCGATACCCAGATAATTTTTTCTTGATGACGATGAAGTTGTTATTTACATCATCAGTGATTTCTTTGGTTATTGCGCAATCCTTAATAACCCTGTGCAACTGAGATATTTTTCTAACTCGAGATACTGCGAGATAAACTAAATTTGACCATTCGGTCCGATCATCAATAATCCAAATATTTGTGTCAGAAATAGTTAATCCGTGTGATGAATAGCGTATCCTAACGTCCATGGAGATTTATCCATCGTTAACGCGCTCGTAACAACACTGACAGGAACTGTGACAATATCATTAAGTACAAGTTTTTGTTTCTCATTAGTTCCTGGAATTTCAACTTCGATATTTTGTTTTCGTGTATCTGCTGGGCGATAACACAATAGTACAGGTACATTTGAAAACCTTTCTTTGTGTTTAGATAATAATTTTTCTTGCAGTGTATCTCTGACTATCTTTCTACTTGCAACTATCAAATCAACTGGGTTCCATAAATTCCAGAAATCATTCACGGGAGTTTCTGCAATTACTCCACGCATTATTTCGCACTGTATTCTGTCTGGCTGCAGTCTGATTAACTTTTTTAATTCTTTCAGAGGTTCATCAATAGCTCTATGATCATTTATTTCTTCGTAATAATCTACAAACGTGCATAACCATTCGTGTGGAGACTGTCCAACAAAAGGTGGTGGTTGACCATGATCGGCACACATTATCACATCCATATTCTTTGATAACAGCCACGTAAGAAACATTTTTGATACTTCCAACTACACCGTACAAATATCATCCCAGATAACAATTCCAGGAACATATTTCTCACCCATCCGCGATGGAGTCTATGGGTCTCCGCACCATGGGAAAAAACTATGATACGTCTGTGATTTTACCCCTCGTTCGTTCATTTCTCTGGCGAGTCTGTGTGTGGGCGTCAGCACAATCATATCTGTGTTTCTAAATAATTCAATCGCGCGTGTTGTTTTACCAGAACCACCACACCCATTAAGATAAACGGTTTTATGCCTGGCTACAGGATCATACACAGATGGCGCTGTCGATGCTGGTATTTGATTGTTATTCTTGTAATACTTTTCTGCAATTTCAACGTCGGCAGATTCAGAATAACTAAATATGTTTTCGCGTTTTAATATCCATGATCCCCATTCACCAGTGCCAAGTAATCCATGTAGTTCGTCCAAATATTTTTTATTTATATAAAATGAATCTGTGGCAACTCTAACCGCGATATCAATAAATCTGTTTATCATCGATCGCAAATTTATTGAAACGTACTCAAGCATCGAAGATCTTAAATGAGTAAATTGCGGAGACTCGCCATCGGTGTAACTCACAATTGTACCTAATTTAGTTCCGTTCTACAACCAAGCATCATTTCGGTTCACAAACGTATCTTTCTCCGTTGTATCAGCAATTATAAAATCGAGTTCTGCATCGTCCATGATCAACCTGGTACACGTTCGTTTATGATCATACGCACCACCTTGAGTAAACTTACCGATTATTTTTCTGCCGAGATATTTTGCAACTTTCTCATTATTTTCTTTGCTGTACCCGGATACAAATCGACGAGTTTAACAACTTCATCCTCGTCAAGATTAGGAATTTTTCCCTGATATCACTTTCTACATCGAATTTATCTGGTTCTGGCAACCAAACTTGCTTCTGCGGACGATACGATATTATCGCGCCACTTACTTTCAACGATATCAAACTTTTACATCAAGCGTGTATCGTAAGAACACAATAGGAGCCCGGTGTTTTTCTGAGAATTGTCTTCCAAACCACACATAAACAATCGGATGAAGATCTCGTGCAAATTCAAATGAACCCACGCAGGCGAATCCAGTCAGATCAAAATCTGGTAAAGGTCCATTTATCGCAACTCTTGTCATCTCGTGAAGTGGATGACCAAATCTTTTAAAGTATTCAGAACACTCTCCGTATCCAAGAAAACTTCCAGGATAACACGCTACCATATCAACTGATATAACGTCGCTGTGATCGTATCGAGTATTCCATAATCCGCCATATCCGTATTCGACGCAGCTTAGCTGCACATTTTCGAGAAATTCCGATCTTGTAAATCTCCATGAATTTTTCTCCTGAGTAAAGTGAGCAGCAACTGATGGAACGGTAAAACAGTTATTTAGTAATTGTTCGACAGTGATTTCATCACCGTTCGTGTATTTCAACGCAAGATTTTTCATTTCTTCGTGGAGAGATTCTGCACGATAAATATTTCCGCTAGGCGCACAAACTGATCGTAATTTCCATCATCGGAACTTCGAAACAACCAAATAGATACAGGATCACTCTTACTGATATTGTTGATAAAATCAAATATAACGCCGACGTTAAAAATGTAACTGTTCTGTTTCGTTAAAATATCATCACTGAAGGCGTCCATGCATGCCCGATATGATCAATGATTGTTATCGGAGCTCCATTTTTTGTGTATTTCGACGCGTATAAAATCTCTCCGGTGAGCGTTTTCACCGTAATCGGAAATCTTAATATTTTTTCTAACTCAGCAACGTCGCTGATAGACGCTCCGGTATCTTTAACTCGCTCCGCCCACGTGTTTATTTTATCACGCCAATGATCCGTTAAACCGTTTCCACGTACCGCTGCTGCGAAATGTTATGTGATTCGCTCAGGTGCACAATTTATCCCCTACAACGACTTTGTAGTTGTTGATAACAGTTTCATCGGTGCAAGATCATCAACGCTAGGTTTATCATTTAACGGATATAACGCATAAACAACTGCAGTCACAGGATACACGCGTTCATAACATGGTTTGTCAATACCAGTCAGCGTCCCTGGTTTGGAATTTTTATTCAACGTCACGATGCTACATCCAACGGTCACGCGGACAGGGTCACGCTTGTCACGGATAATCCAAACGTCGTCTGTCTGTCTGTAAAATTTTATTAGAATAATATATCGCCGATCATCGAGATAGTTAATAATTTCCCTTCATCGCTCGTCATTCATTCTACCATCGATTTCTCCTTCCAGCAATATGATTCTGAATGTTGACCACGTATGAACTGCACCATCGTTGCTAAATTCCTTCTTGGCTTCGTTGATACGATCAGTTATATCTTTATTCATCAACGCCAGCTCTTGCATCGGAAAATTAAATTTTGGTTTCCCGATGACGAAATCATTTAGTTTGTCAAGATCAAATCTAGCTCTAGAAGGTTTAATTGCGGATAATCTCGTGAATTCCTCCATATT
>JAECUM010055043.1:0-26593 GCA_016617855.1 Megalonaias nervosa
ATATATATATATATATCACAGAGAAATGCACTCAACTTAAGGTCTCTCCAATTTTGCTATCACATAATACAAAGCAGTTTGAGAGAGGCAGACACACACACGGAAACGAAGTTGAGTTATTTGGTATTATGTTCATAGAACTACACACAGCATGGCGAATTTTATCCTATGTTTAAATTTGTAAATTTTCAAGTCAGCTTCATTAAATGTAGCTAAAGGCATCTAATTAGATTAAATACGTCATGTGAAACGAATTAGGTACTGTTAGCTAGATTTAACGACGCTGATCTGAAAATGTACTGAGCTACAGGTAGGATAAAATTCTCGGTGCTGTGTGGAACGAAAGTAGGAGTGGGGACGCTATAGCGTCTATGGGGCCTTAGTGTTAAATTTGGTCGTTTGCACTATGGGGTCAAAATGTATAGGGTCACGTAGACTTCTGTGTTAAATTTGGTCGTTTGCACTATGGGGTCAATGGAACTTTAACATTGGTGGGCTACTCTAGGGTCAATGGGAATTGAAGATAGGGAATGTATAGCGATAATAGATTGGGTCTGTCTAGGGTCAATAGGAATTGGAGAGGGGTGACGTCAAAGTACTGGACACTGGCAACAATTCTGCAAGTGGCTGACCTCAGTCGAGCGGAACAGTGTGGCAAGGGGCTGACCTGATTACGCGCTACTCTAGGGACAAATTGAGATATAAACACAGAGACGTGGGTTAGAGACAGAGACAGAGACATATACATATGACACAAACATAGATTTATGAACATAACTCTATCACACAAAAGATCGATTAAAATTGTTTACGCAAGAGAGAATAAATATCTTTTTGAGGCAATGGAGTGACCCTAAAAAGGGCCTTTGGATTTCTTCTTCTTCGTCTTCTTCTTCTTCTTCTTCTTCTTCTTCCAATTTCTGTCTTGTCTTTTCCTTTGCCACCAGCACCTTATCTTCTCCATTACATATTTTGTCCCCTTCTTCTTCTTCTTCTTCCAATTCTCTTTCTCCTCCTTTATCTCTTCCTAATCTTTTTCCTTTTCTCATTCTCCTCTTCTTTTCAAGCTTATCATTGTAAGCTCTGATTTGCTCTTTTTCCTTCTTATCCTGCTTTTCTTCTTTTTCCTTTTTGATCAGTTCTTTTAGTCTTTCTTTGGATCTTCTTAAATTGTTGATTTCCATCTTTACACGATGGGGGTTATAGCACCCATACTCTACTCTCACCAACATTTCCTCTACCATTCCCAAATCGTCTAATAGCTCCTGCAACTTGTTCATTTTGTCTACGATGTTGCTGGCCGTTTTTTATTCAATGTTGACTGGCGCTATCGACGGACGCTCTAATTTATATGTCTCAAGCATGGACGTGAAGGAAAACATCCCCTCGCACCAACTACCCATATCACCTACCAAACAATTCACAGTTATATGAGTGCTAACTTAAAATAAATTTTTTATTAAAACAACACACTAATACCAAACTTATTGTGTTTAGAGACAAGTGTTTTTGTTAAGGACAAAAACACACACATACACACATAAACGTACCTGTGCACACACGCACACACAAACACACAAACATACGCGCGCACACACACACACAAACAAAAACACACACACATACACATACACAATTATAGGCTTGGCAACTTGGTTAGTCTCTCTTTCCTAGAGATCTGGTTAGTTCTGAGAAGGGCTTGGTTTTTTTGAATGTCAGCTGCACCTGGCTAATGGTGATGCCTCCCAGGCTGGGCACCACAGACACATCTCCGACTTCAGTCATTGTTCCAATTGACATTTGTGGTTGGGAGCGTAGAGGCCAGTTGAATGGCTTCAGAACCACAATCTTCAGTTTGTGGGATTCTGAAGTCTCTCTTGCTATCTTTCGTCCTGTCTGTGGATATTGCGGTCCCCTTACTTGCAGGGCTCGCTAAGGCTCCCATTCTTGCCTCTGCATCTCCAATTCTTCTTCCCAATTTTCGATTTGAGGGATCACGGCTCTCTGTGCTGGTAGTGGCTGTGGTACTTGGCGCTGTGGAGGTGTCCTCTCTTCACAGCTCTGCCTTAGCATTAGGTAAAGCAGGATAATTTCTTTCTTCTCCTCTTCTTTCTTCTTTTACTCTTCCTCTTCAATCTTTGCTTCTTCCTGGACTGCCTCCATGGCCAGCTCATCCAGGAGTCACCTGGCATACTCCAGGTGCATTTAGAGTTCTAAGAGTTTTGAAATCCTGCTCATATTCTTTTAGTTGACGAGTCAACGATAGGTAGCCAGACTGACGAACGCTACGATTTATATGCCTGAAGAACGGACGTGAAGGAAAACAACCCCTACGCAAAAACTAACAATACCCACTCCACCATCAATAACACAGAACGCGCGGACCTAAAGAAACACACACGTTCACATTTTTTCTACAAACACACTTTATTATCACTCATATATATCAAACACACACTATCTTACAAGTCAGGGAAACAAAGTGTTTATAGGCACACTTCTACATTTTACTAACAAATATACACCCACACTATCTTACAAGCCAGAGAAATGAAGTGTTTATTGACACGCTTCTATTTTTAACCTACCAACACACAAAGACAGATAAATATATTTTGGCAAATAAGTAGTATATCTTTTCTAAATTGTTGGGGTAGCCCTGAAAAGGGCTGTTTTGTTGGGAGTTATGGCAATCTCTTATCGTCTAAGATTACGTCCCCGTCTGGCTGCAGGCTTTCCTACAGGATAGGGTCTGCTTCTTCGGAAGGAGAAGGAGAACTCTTTCGTGTCTACTAGGCAGTCCACAAGACCTCTGTTTGGCTCCTGCTGTTGCTCCTGCTTCTGCTGCTGCTGTTCTCTCTGCTTTTCTGAAGTCTGTACTTCTCGGTCCATTTTTCTGGCTCCTTCTTGATTTCGTCTTTAAACACCTCTTCTATCAGGTCTTGGACACATCTCATCAGGCTTGGGTATCAGGTTTTGCGTGACGCGATGTAAATTCACGTGAGCTTCGTTCAGCTTTGCTAGTCTTGAACACATCTTCATAGGATCACGAGTCAACAATGGATGGTCAGACTGGAGACCGCCCCGATTTATAGGGCTCAAGCGCGAACGCGATAGAAAACATCCCTACGATTCTTTTGGGTAGGAACGCTATAGCTCATCTCATGGTGAGGGATAGAGAGAGAAGTCAAAAAGCATGTATAGTGATAAAAAAATTTAAAACAAACCACCAACAATCCTTTTTTTATAATATTTTTATTCAACCAACAATTAACCAACACATAATATAACAATTCATATAATATCAAATAAATATTTGACAAGGTTGAGAACGTTGTGAAGTCAAGTTAGACTTTCTCTAATGGAGGTCATTTGGCCATTGATGTGCACTATCTTTCCTAGCTAAAGACAAGAGATAACCATAATGGTCACAAAACCATCGATCTACTTTTTCATCGTAGAAGAGTCACGATCAAAATAAGTCACTAAATGTTCTAAGGGATTTCCAAGACTGCGTTGGTGAAGAAAATACACACAATATTGTCCACACACCATGGAATCTGTGCCTTATAATTTCACATTGAAGCGAGTCGTCTGGGCATTTCTTCTCATGAAATCGATGATGTCGTCTTTCAAAGGCAGTAATCCATACGAATCAAAATACTCCACAAAGGCATCGCGGAAAAAGTAGATGGCTACCTATTGGGTTCCTGGAAGATGACTGTCGTCTGTGCTGATGACATAAATTTGATGGTCCTTAGGTTTGCGATGAGGAAGTTCTTCTTTAACGTACACGACAGAATTCCAAGAAGCGGCGTAAGAATTGTTTTTCAAAAGGTAATAAAAGTTCACGGGTATCCATTTTGGTTTTTGTTTCCTTGTTTCACAGGTGATAATAATTTATCAATACAATCCTAAATTTTTCCTTCAAGATCTCTGTCAAGTAATTGTCTCTTCGCTTCGTCTCCGTACTCTGGGCCAAGAGAGATTCGATGCGATAGATCTCTAGTGCAGTCAATATAGGGGAGGAATGATCACGCAAGTCTTCATACCACTCATGCAACACTGCTTCTTCCGAGATGAGACCCCAAGTGTCATCCAGATACTCGTCCAATGTTTCTTCTTGACTCATCATCAGACATTTATTGTGTTGAATTTGACTCGGATGATCGTTTTGACGTCCATAGCAATCTTTTTTGGTCAACCCCGTAATGGTTTCCGCCAGGTGTTTGTCAAAACAGGAGACTAAATGTTGTTCTTGTTCTGGCCATCTGGACATGACCATCACCTCTTCGTCTTTGTCTTTGGATTCTGCTTCCACGATATCCACCCATTCCATTTCCAAAGATTCTCTATCATTCAAAGAGGGATAAAAGTCTTCCATAGCTTTTAATAGTCTAGAATGACTTCTCTCAAACTGTTGATTTCTATAGTATTGACGAATTCGGCATACAAGATGACGTTCACCGTCTCGGTTAGAGCTTCTGCAAACTGAAGTTCCACACGCAGTTGACCGGATTTTATAGGGTGGAAATGTCCCTCGTCGATGCCTTAGTCTGGAGTGAAATCAAAGGCCCACAACGCGTAACCTCCTGGATAATCGTCGTACGAAATGCCGCTGCTGATGTTGGTCCCTAACTGTACGGTGGCTTTGTACAGGGACAAATACGACCTCAAGTAATTCTTCTGGGTAAAGGCAGGTTCGAAGGGTCTGGTATACACGGTCTTGCCATCGCGACTGACTTCAATCTTGGACACTCTATAGTGCTTAAACACTAAGGGATTGGCAGTGACTGCTCTGTTGAGTGCTTCGTTGCTGACGATACCAACGATTAAACGTTTGGGTGACTGTCCTTGGAACAGATGATCTTCGATCTTCGATCGGAGTTCAGCGGCAATGGTAAAAGTTTTCACTTCCACTCGTCGTATCGGATATTTGGCGGTCGTTCTGCTCAAAGTATGACTAATGTCGTTTCCCACTTTAGGTAACACTTCCACGCGTCGCACGTGGAGTCTGGCTTCTTCGATGATGGTTTTGTACTCGTTGGCATTGGCCATCAAATGGAAAACGGTGTTGCTACGATTCAGTCTCAAGCGGATATCCACTCCGTTTAGGAAATACTTTTCTTGCAGCCACATCTCCAAATACAAACGATCCATCAGTTATAAACTACGTCCTTGCAGGATTTTCTTTCGACTGTCGTTATAGCCCACATTGTAAGGATCGTCTGTTAGGACTGTTCGTTAAACTTGTCCTCGCCTGCTGTGTCAGGTTTCCATACCACACTAGCATCCAGATGAGTGTTCTTGGCATCTTTTCCGTACGTCAGGAGATTTTCCAGGTACGCTCGGTAAGGGTAAGTATCCATGCTGCTCCTGACTAGATATTCAAGTACAAATCTGCTTCGCTGAACAAGGAATGCATGAAATTGTTGACGGGAGCTACTCTAGCATCGGCTCCCGGAGCCGTGTCGTCCGTTTTGATCACTTTGACTTTCAATTACAAGTAATCTTCTGGCTGTCCTTTTATATCAAATTCGATAGGGGTTCAGGTCGTCAAAGAGGAGATGGGATGAAAATCTACCTATTGGGATTCTTGCATCGTTATCATAGAGGGTGGCATGGCAGACAGGTCCAGTTCCGACTTGGGACATTCTGAAGACTCTCGGTGCATCATTTTTTCTCTCTGTTATTTAATAATAGAAAACGTCTAATTCTCGGACGGTTCTTCTTTTCTTGGTCTTTCTAGCTCTGAGTGTGTGAAGGCCTCTGGAGGGGTGTTTTCGTCGTCTCTTTCTGCCTTGTCCTTGCTGTGGTGTGAGGGAAGCAGGAATGCCTGACTGGGCAGCCTCCAGGGTATTTATACAAGTTTCTCGTCGACCCAAAATGTCTTTGCCAGTTTGAAGCAAGACATTTTTGCCTGCTCTCAAGAAAGCTTCTTTGGAGTTTTGTTTGTCGATGATGACATTTTGGAGAAATTCTTTGCTTTGCGTCAAAGCGGTATCATTTAAGGCGTGCAATCCTCGTGTCACCATCCGTTTCAAAACGGGGACGACTGAACCAAACGCCGATTTCAGCACATCTCCAAACCATGTCCTCGCTGTCGAGTGATTCCTCAGTACACAGGATACATGACTTACAAGTCGTTAGAGACTAGTTTTCGAAAATGGACTTTAACCGTAACTTTTCCTTTGGAGAATGGAATATTTTGTCCCATATCTCCTTTAATAGGAATGTTGACACTGTCGAAATACGACTTACTGACGGGCAAATAGTGAGAATGTACAAATTCGCGGTGAACGGTATTTCCATCTTCCTCATCACTGGTCGTGGAAAAATCCGCTTTGAAAGGAATGACTCACAGTAATGGTGCGGATGTGTGTCCCACCACGTTGTACTCCACCACATTAGAGTACACAAAGATCAAATTTAATCCTTGGTTCAATTCTACCGAGTAACGAAAAACTTCGCAAAATTCAAGATTTTGGCAATGGGTGGTATGAGTGAACCCTTGCCCAGCTTGAGGTTTCCACCCAAAATGTCAAACTATTCAAGACAAAATGTAATGGACAACGTTTTGGCATCCGAAAATTTCATCAGTAGGCGACGAGGCACTTTATGGTACTCGAGGGTGACACTTCGTTTGGCTTTCTCCAAGTCTTCGCCAAACAGCGTATTGTATTTGGAAGCAGTCATGTCCACCAGATGTTGACCGTTAAAACAATAGCCTGCAGGAATTTTCAACATGTAGATGTACCGCCGAGTATCGGGTGACACTGGTCGTTTCATAGAGGCATCTACAGTTTCGTTTTCGTTCAAGTATTGTTGCACTTGGTCGTTCAGAACTTCGACCTCAAAAGTGTTTTGATTTTCATTGATGTTTTTGATTTGTGAAGGATGAATCATTTCGACCAAAGCCACTTCCCAATGGGCTTCGTGATCCAATTGAATGGCCTGTGGTAATTTGGCCGTGAAACAGCACAAAGTATTGTGGGGAAACACATCCATGGAACTGTCACTTGGTAAAGTTAAGTAAAATTTGTTATTCATAATTCCAGAGTTCAGCTGTCCGAGGAGTCACTGGAGGTCAGATGAATGTCTAAAAGAGGATTGTTGTTGTTGTTGTTATTGTGACTGTTTGGAGGGTGACTGTCGTTGGGCGGAAGACTCCCGTTGTTATCGTTAGAATATTTCAGAGAAGGATTGTGGAGAAGGTAACCAATGCAACTGCACAGTAAAATGGTCCCCAATTGTTTGTCTCCTTGTTGCAAACTCAAATTAGCAATGGCAACACCGTTGACACAATGCACCACAAAGATTTGGCAGAAAAAGACTATTTACGTTTTAGGCACACGTTCTCCACACCACACTCGCAAGGGTTGCTTTTGTAGATCTTGCAGAGAAGAACTGGGTGAAGGAGTGGTCACTGCAGTGGTAGCGGTTGAGGCTGTGTTGAAAGGCATGATGGTCACTTCTTTTTGTAGTCGATGACTTGCGATGCGTCGATGCAAGAGTCAAAGCTCGGCGGATATCCTTTCTAATGTACTTTTTTGACTTCTTTGACAGGACGTTTTCCCACTGTACGGGTTCTTCGATCGAGAATGCTTTCGATGTACACTTCGTCTTCTTTTTGGTCACGCGTTGTAACTCGAGCAAGTAGAACGTTCCTTTCAACACTTCCCCGTGCATTTCTTACAGTTTATAGACGGTAGGATGACGGCCACGCACTCATCCAGTGACACGAAACAATTCGGTGGTCCAGTTGGGTAAATAACCTTTGTGGAAAGTGCGTTTGGTTTTGCCAATGCGCTCCTAATCTCCCGTCGTCAACACTCCACCTTTCTTGGGGACAATCACAGTCGGGGACGTACCAAACAGGCGCTCGAAGACGGTCACTTCGTTGTCGGGAGTCACTTCTTGAGGCACATTCTATGCTCCATTGGTAAGATTGGTTGTACGCTTTGACCAGGTGCAGTGCAGTAAGACGTCGATGTACTTGAGAGTGTGTTGATGTGTAAAATATTTCGACATGCGTTCTTTCAAGGTGCGTTGAAGACGTCCCACGATGCTGGCTTTGGTTTCGGGATTCTCGGTGGTGAAAAAATGAATGTCTCGTTTCTTTAATTCTTTTTCGAAAGCTTGGTTCAGAAATTCGGTGCCTTTGTCGGTTTGCCATCGAAGAGGGTGACGCCCGCTTTGTTTCAACACCAGTTTTAGGGCTAGCACTAACTCAGTGCTCGATTTGGAAGTCAATGGCACGACCCAGGCAAATTTGGAAAAGACGTCGATGACAGAAAACCAAATATTTGTAGCTACGATTATAGGTGGCCAAATGAGAGACATCGGCAAAATTGGCTTGCCATTATGATCGATGCCTTCCACACGGGTGCGATTTCTGGAAAATTTTCGTCGAATGGGTTTGTTGTTAGTTGTTTGTTCTTGTAACCATCGTTGCACTTGAGGTAAACCGACACTTTTCAGTCGGGTTTTGGCAGCACGATACAATTTCTGAACTCCTCCGTACCCTGCAGGATGGGATGATTCGTAGTAAAGGCTGGCTAACAAATTCTCTATTAGGACCTTTTTTTAATAAGTCACCCACTCTCTTCACGGATGCTACTCTTTTCTTCGTGTTGTATTTTCTTGGATTGTAATGCTTTGCGTGTCCGACGAGCAATAGGTGTCGAGGAGGATGTCTGAACAGGGGTTATCAGTTCTTGTTTAACTTCTGTCTTCACCTTCCTTTTCTCTTCTGAGGAAGAAGGGCTTGCTATCATCTATTTAATCCAACCAGTTCTGGATGTTGGTGGTGTTAACTTGCATACTTTATCTGGTGGGGTTTGAAACTATTCTTCTCCTTTTTCTGTCGTGGTCACTGGGGTGGTGGTGGTGGTGGTGGTGGTGGTGAAATTTCATCAGAATCTTAAAATCTTTCAGAGTCGTTTGAGCTCTTTCGTCTAAAGCTTTCTGGTGAAAGAGTTGAAGTCGCTGCAACACCTGGCCGTACCGTTGCGATTTTTTCGTTTCTAACAAATCTCTGCGATCCATCAACGATTGCAATTCGTGTTGTAACTGGGACATCTCGGTCAAATAAGGATTGGGAGGTAAATGCCGGGTTCGTTGTTCTTACCAACGATGGAATTCCATCCATCGTTTGTAAGTCACTAAAGTCAGTTTTCGTCCTTCCATCAGATTCCAAAGGTCACGTCTGAGATTTTTTGACTCCATAGGTTCCTTTTATCTTCTTGATCCTTTTTATCTTTGAGCCATTTGTGAAGCAGTAGCTCCCACGAGTCCTGTAATCAGTGATGCCAATGTGGCTTTTAGTATGGGTGCTAACAACAGGTGCACAAATCCTCCGCGTTGTACCAACATCTTTTTTCTTTTGAGGATGGGTATTTTCATTGAACCATTTGGCGAAGAACGTGTCGATGCTTGGCTCAGCATTCTTTCTGATGTTGAGACAAAGGTATCGTTCCTTTCAAGACGTTAAGATAACATTCGCGCACGGTATCGATGACGTTTTTGGAGGCTGTTTGAATGATTTGTTTTCGCATGGGTGAAGGGGCTTTGGACAGGACGGACAACTCGTCCCAATGTTTGGCTAAACGAGGAGGCAGTCCTTTCCTTTTCTTTCCTTTTGGGGGTAGAAGAGGGATGGCTTCTGGGGGGTGACATCTTTGCTTGTTACGTGGCACACGCACAAAATATGCTGACGTCGATGACTTGGCACATGCCCTTTTATCTTATTTTTTGGAGTAGGTTGAAGGGTTTGTAACCAGTCTTTTTGTCAAACTCTTTCACTATCGCTTCGTCAAAAATGTGACGACTTTTTTTTCTTTATCGCCAAACAATAGTCCCTTTTGGTTGCTCCTCTTTTTCTTTAGACGACTGTGTCTTTTCTGGGGTAGACGTCGATGCTTGGCTAAGCGTTTGTTTCGGATGCCGGGTCAAACGACGAGACTGTCCTTTTCTTTTACATTTTCCTTTTTGGACAGGAGAACGACGATAGTGGTGGTGTGCACGTCTTTTAGGGGACATCTTTTTGGTTCAGGAGCAAAAATTACACTGAAGTCCATTGCATGACATGCGTCCTTTTATCTTATTTTTGGGGATGTATCTTTTGATAACGTTTGATAGACCAGATTGTTTGAGCATATGTTCTACCATTCCAGCTAAAAAAATCCTCCCCTTTGGTTGTTCCTCTTTTTCTTTGGAGGATAGGGTCTTTTCTGAGGTAGACGTCGATGTTTGGCTAAGCGTTTTTTCGGATGCGGAGTCAAACGAGGAGACTGTCCTTTTCTTTTTCCTTTTCCTTTTTGGACAGGAGAACGACGATGGTGGTTGTGTGCGCTTCTTTTAGGTGACATCTTTGTTTGTTCCTGAGCACAAAAACACTGATACCCATCGTTTGCCCCAGGTCTTTTTATAGTGGAATGCGTCGCCACTGATTGCCTCTACGTCGTATCAACTTGGTGACAGCCATCACGCGTCGTGGAGGGGTTCGCAACGGACTAAATCGGGACAGTTCTTGTTTGGATAAATCCAGTAAACTCTGTAACATGCCCGATCTCTCTTGGACTTTGATTTTGGGGGCAGGTACTTTGATATCAGCTGCCACAGCAACTAAAGAAGAGGAGGGTGTCACCGCTGGTGGAGAAGTTCTTGGAGACACGGGTTTCCATATCTTTATCAAATGGGGAAGAACGGGTTTCAGATTGGGTTTGGCTGGCATCACTAGCAAACGGAAAGTGGAAGAAGCAGAGGTTACTGGAGACGCGGTCACCGTCGCTGAAGGTCGTGGTTTGGAAATGTAAGGTTGCGCCCTGGACAAAGTGCTTCTCTTGCGGAAAGAAGCTGATTACTGGGGTCTTTTCTGGGATCTTTTCTTTTTCTGGGGCTGTGACCTGGTCTTGACACCACTGCTCTTTTTCTTTCCTGTACGTTTGGTTCGGGGATTGGCTTTTTTTCTTGGGAATGACTTTGGGGGCATTGGGACCCCATTTTAAGAGGCAGTCAATGAGAACTGCTACCTCCAGGTTTCAAAATGATTTGATTTTGGGTTTGAGTGTCGATGCGGAGATCTGCTAGTTGCGTCAAGGCTACTTTGTTTCTCTCAAAACAGCGTTTGGTTTAATGTGGAATGTGAATGATGCCTTGCAGTAATTGACGTGCTGTCAACCGTAAACCATCGTAAGACTTCTTTGAGACTTGCTTCTAAGACATGAGCACGTATTTGTGGATTTTTTCACGACTGATGCCGTACAAGGCACGAATCAATTTGACGGGAAGATGAGACTGAAGGGACGTCATGTTGACGACGTGTGAGACAGATCAAAGGTGTCCGAGGGTTTTATTGATATTTTTAAGTCGACTGGGACGTGTGCTCGCTTCTGGTACACGAGTTGATAGACGTTTTTTCAAAGGCCGACTGACGATTTGGTGTTTGGCTAAATGTACAATCTTGTGAGATTGGTAGGTGGTCACTTTAAAATTTTGATCCTCTCCAGGCTGCAAGGCTTCTTTCAGTACCCCAAAGTTCACCACTTGACTGGTGCGATAATTGAGAGTCAATCCTTTCACTTCACACTCGGTGTGCACTTCTCCTTGGGGGTCTCTGTATTCGTAGCCGTAATTTTTGGGACCGCCACTAGCAAAACTTAGAATCTTGTCGTTGGGGTGCTCGTCCGTCCAGGCTCATAAACGGGTGTCAGGGTGTCAGTGACCCAGGCGATCGATGTAGATGCAACTGTCCGTGTCAAAATACAGCACACGATCTCTTAATTGATGTAAAGCTTCGCACAATTTTAAGCGAGCATGGGCTGTCACGTAGACCGCAATGATGACATTTCCAAATTCGTCGATGTGTTCAGTCAGCAATTGTGGGTGACCAGCGGGAAATTGACAATATTTGCACACGTAAGGATACAGCTAACAGACGTTCAGGTATTTGATTTCTTCTCCTTTCTCCTCGTCGGCGTGGTACAGCAAACAGGTGGCATTCGTCCGCACTCAGTACAAACTGTCCCACGGGTTCAGAGGGTCCACCAGCTTATAACTTTCCACAATGCGTTTAAACTCGGGATCGGGTTTCAAACGGTGATCTTACTCGTGTTCCCACATTTCCACCACTTGGTATCATTGCTGTTCTAACTTCAAGCACCGCTGACAAGTAGTCTCGTACGAATCTTCCATGGTACGTTGTAAAATCTCATTTTTAGTGTACCATTGAGGGTAGCAGATCTGACATCCTTGAAATAAGCAACCGTTAAACTCGTACACGATCTTAGGGTTTTCTAAGTCTCAGCCATCCACTGAATACGTTCCGATGGTATTTTCGCCTCCTCCGTTTCTGGCATGTTGGATCCATCTGTCTTCTTTGTCGCACAAGTAATGTAGCCAGCGTAGGGCTTTGACCGAGTATTGCGCACAAAAAGTTTTCCTTTATACCATTGTACTAGATAATGTCTAAATATGTGATATGTACACAATTTTTGACATAAACCATTTTCAGCCAAATTCTTAAGGTGGCAGGGTACAGTTTCGTAAATTGGCCCCTGGCAAATTTCTTAACTTAAGGCTATGGTGTGACTTTTTCAGCTTTTATTGTTTACTAATTACAGATATGGATATATTTGTGAACTAGATGTTTCAGGCTTGTGTTGCTCTTGAAATTGATGTCAGGCATGTACACCTTCCATAGTTACTCTGCAGTATGTTGATAGTGAAATATCAATAGTTGGCTAGGAAGAAGAGCTAGCCTTCAATAGCCGTAAACACATGGGTTTGGGGCAAGTAGAATATCTCAAAAACGGCTTGGATGACAACTATTTTCAATTGCATCAGCCTGTTTAGTACACATTGTTTTGCGGAATTATCATCTAGGAAAAGGCCTTGTGTTTGCACTGTGAGCATCACATGGTGTCAAAAATGACCTTCGGACATGAAAATTGCAGGTATAAATTTGGGGTTGGGGTGCATAAACTTCTTCTGCTATGAACTGCCATTGACTTCTCTGGTCAAGTGGATAATATTATTATGCTTTGTTTTGATATAGGTATCTAAAAATATGGACCTTTTTGACCTCACTTGTGTATTTGATTTTTTATGATTTTTTATACTATGTCACTGATTGCAGCATTAAATTTGTACATAAAAACTGGCCCCTGCCCCCTTAGTTTCCGTCATTTTCTAACTCTGTCGCATTGATTAACTGCGCACAGACGCTAGCGCACCTATATAGGGAATGTGACGTCATAGGTAGCTCTATTCGGATTGGAAGACAGACTCCGTACTCTGACTCAGTTTTGTAACGCGTGTTAGGATTGGTGAAAGAACTCAATCCATTTCTATCCGCTCTTCCACTATAAATAACCGCGGTTCACCTCATTCCATTCACCTGTTCTCGTCACAAGATGTGGACTAACGTAAAATCGTCTACCCTCCTATCGTCGATGCTGTTCCACCCGGACTATCCCATGTATGTCATATCATCATGGGCAATTACCCTATCCTATGTATGTCATATCATCATGGGCAATTGCCCAGATGACTGATACAACCCTTTGGAAACGAATGAGCTATGTGGAGAGACAGGGCTGTCTGAAGAGAGTCCTAATTTACGGTCCAGAGGTCAGACGAAGTTTGAGAAAGAGAAGAAGATCCGTGCGATGCCCTCTATGTTAACTGAATGATGCTAACAAAAAAAGAGTGCAAAACCTGATGACCTTTATACAGAGTGAGAGGTAGTAATAGTACCTGATGATTACTGTGTTTTGAATCTTCTAACTGCAAAAGTGTAGGGTTATTTTAATTTAAATAGAAAAAAAAATTGGGTGTGAAAAATAATCTATGTCAGTGTTTGTGCCAAGGCAAGGAAATCCCACTCGAGGGGTTACATGTTTTGGCTTCCCCCTTCCCTTCGGCAGAGTCTCGGGGGGAGACTCTCAATCTATACTACTATTATGTAAAAAATATAAGTTATGGATGCGTGTTATATTGGAGGAGTTTCGAAATCTCTTCACGTACGTATCAGCTATGACAGACAGAGTCTGTGCGCTATTACAACGAAGCAGGAATAGGTCATGAAGCGATATTAACTCAATAACCCCTGGCGCCACGTTTTGCATCAGGAGGTAGTACCCTACTTCCGAGTTCTGTTGCGTCAAGGTCATTTAAAATACACCAAAATGGGTAATATTACACAAACGTAGACAGATGTAGCTCTGCAAAGATACCAGATAATCTGGACGTTCTATTAGCATTACAAAATACAGAGGGAAAAGCGTACTTTTTGAGACCCGATCTTTCACAACAAAAAATTCTCCCTTTGTCCGAATCGGATATTGTGTCCGGATTTTAGACTTTTGGCCTCAGATCAAAGACAGACCTATCTGACTTGCACACAGACAGGCGAACCGTTGCAAAAAGTAGGATAAGTTGGGGATTTAAGTTAAAAAGTGGTCAGGACACAAAAATGTTGGGTCCAATAAGCAAAAACAAAAAAAAAAAAAATAAAATAAAATAAAAAAAGCCCTCCAACTTTTACCCTATTGCACATGCGCGAGCGAATTAGTCAATGATAAACAATGTTTCTAACACAACTAACCATCAGGCTAATCGGAAACCTCTTGGACGCAGCTTTATTAGGATGTATTGAGAAGCGGCCCCCAAAATATGTTTTCTACTCGCATTTTAAGCGAAAATGACAAAAATCTCTAGGGGTTAATGAGTTAAAGGCATCCGGTGTTGAGGGAAAATATGTGACAGATTGTCACATATTTATTATTATCAACACCCAAATGAATTTAGATGATACCACATAGACACCCAAAAGTAAATGTTTTATGTGGACAGCAAATCTATGCTAAAATCTAATGATGAAGGAAATATAAGAAACAATGACAAGTACGAAAAGTCAAGATAATTCATCATCGACCTCGATAACAATATTTTATATGATTGGGTCATCCCTCAACATGTGCCCGAAATAAGTTTAGATGGTAAATAATAAACAAATTAAAAAGATAAAAGAACATCTGCTTGAAATACGTTATGTTGCTGATATATGCTCGTCTCTTTAGGGAGGTGACAATACTGATTGCATACTTGAAGTAAACTCGAAGACTATTACTTGTCCAGGTTCATTTTATGGATTATTATTTTGTACCGGAAAAGCTTGCACCTGACAAAACGTATTTATTTCACTTATACAGAACATGAAATGATAAATGATTAAAAAGTTCAAAACCAACTGTACTAAAGCTATTGTGTACATTAAGAAAAGAGGAATATGTCATTCACCACATAAATGTAAAGCTTAACGTGCAATTGTGTTTGAGACTAATAAACTACACGCAGTTATCGTGAATGCTGTCATTGTGTCCCTTTTCTTCTTCTTCTACTTCTTCTTTTTCTTCTTCTCTGTCTCTGTCTCTCTCCAATCCTTTTTCATCATTAGTCACTTTTACCATTTTGAAATATGTTCATACTTCTATTATGAAGGGATAGGACTAAATTAAGTTATTAGAAATTGTGCCCAATTCCATTGTATCATATTATGATAATAAAATATGTTTAATGTAAACACAAATCTAAATACGCTTCTATGGAAAAAGCAAAAACAAAGTTATAAAATAAATCAAATAATATAATAAAGGTACGGAAAAGATCTGTTCAAACGGATGATTAACTCTGACTTCCATTCACAGATGAGAAATTTGATAAAATGAACAACTGTCAACATACAAACGAAAACAAACTGTTCAGACGTCAACAAGATGTATGATTTGCTAGGCAACAAAATCATTATCGTTGACATGGTGCTAGTCTGTCATAAAGCCTAGACAGCTAGATTAACTATGAGGAATTTTGGGGGTAAAAGTTGTTATTCTTGGTTTATTTAATTGGCTCGTGTACAATTTTTATTAGTCTGAATTAATGCCTAACCACGGTGCACATCAAAGCGATGTACAATTTTATGATACTAGTGAATCACAAATAATGTGTATTTCTCTTTAATTTGAGAGTAGTTCTTATGCACGGTCACCCATTCTATTATTTCAAAATGTTGACAACCAAAGCTAGTCTAATTACGGTTGATGCATGCTATCTCAGGTCACCAAAATTAAGTCGTCAATTAAAAAAGTGTTACTTTATTGTACCATATTAATCAGTAACTCTAACCATTTAAACTAACTCGTGAATTATTTTTAGCACCCCTGTGTGTCAGCTGAATCAATCACAAAATAACCTTGTGCCATTATTCGTGTTCAGAATGGTTATTTTATTTTCCTCTCTATCTTATGCACACTCAAGATGTTATAATACAGTCTAGATAATAAAGTGTATTTTGTTTTACACGAAATATGGATGGTTCAGGACTTTCAATGGCAAACTGAGTAGTTACAAAAATATCACTGTGTTAATTTAAATTTCTGGTAATTTATTGGTGCATTTTAATGTTCGCAGCGTTCGCAACCTGCTACACGAGATGGTGGTTATTTTTAGAAAATTCCATGTTGTCTAGCATATTCTCTTACTCCTGCACCAGAAAGTAGTAAATAAATGAGAGCGAATAGTCTCATGATCCTATCTACCTGCAGCTCCTATGACATATGATGACAAGTCCGCCTTGAACTTTATATATAAATAGATCTACGTTATCATCGCTGTAACATCCGAGCACTGTATTTAATTTCCATTCACACAACATATAATTATGGATTCTTGAAATAAATACTAGATTTTCATATTTTTGTTATGTTGTCCTTGCCTTAAGTCTTATCTGACAGAAAGCCATCTTTCATATAGCACGTGTGTAATATCGATCTTTTTGCTCCCGATTTCTGAACTGTCACTTATGACAAGGCCTCATAAAACTACAAAACCGAGAACTATTCTAGAAAAGAAATCACACACACACACACACACACACACACACACACACAATACATAATATGATATAGTATATATATATATATATATATATATATATATATATATATATATATATATATATATATATATATATATATATATATATATATACCGCTCCGGTGGCCTAGTGGTTAGAGCGTGTGCCTTAGATGCGGGAGGTCGTGGATTCGATTCCCGGCCGAGTCATACCAAAGACTTATAAAAATGGTACTAACAGCTGCCTTGCTAGAGGTTAGTGTTAGGACTGATCGGCCAGGTGTCAGGATAATGTGACTGGGTAGGACATCAAGCTACATGTCTGTGGCATGATGCCCCAGTGCTAGACATCATTATAAACTGCCACACTGCAGACATCGTAGCGATATGACTGAAAAAATGTTAAAGCTACGTTAAAAATCGACGGCTGAATTCAGGTCATTGTGATGAACAACATAGATCCTCGTGATGATGCGTTTGTATTCTTTACGGTATAGGTTTAAAAAATTTTGCCACGCTAAATACTCTTCTTATAAAGCATTTGTGAAATAATTATTATACATTTTCCATCAAGGATACAAATAATACCTACATAAGGAACCACTTGATATATATTATCTACTAAACGTAATGTCCATCGAACATGAATATAAAATAGGTGTTGTTGTTGTCTGGTCCATATAACGGCCAATTAACGAAAAAAAGAAGGAAATTTTATGTTGTAAAAGCAAAAAAACCTTTATTATTATAATTATTATAGATCAATATTTTTCGCTATTAACTTCACATTGTTGGAATCGTGCAGTATTTCTCCGTAAAGCAGTGTTTCGTATTACATTTCAAGTAACTAAAAGAGTGTACTACGTTTTACTGTAAACGAACAATGGGCGCTGTGGTAGTAGACTCTGGCGTTTTTTGATATATTTTATTTGATTTGTCTGCGAATGAAGTAAACAAGCCGTTAGAGATGATAGCATTGACGTTGTGGATGAGTTTACTAAGACCCAAAAGAAACTTCCAACCAAGCTTTCGACTGAACGTGATTATTTTCAATGTCCAGCGATAGTTTTATGACAACAAACTTGAGACACGCTGTATTTAAATTATAGATCCTAATCATTTATACACTTGTTGATAGGAAATTTTCATAACCATTCTTATATCGAACAGTTTTTGATCCGTGCTCTTTGCAAAGTATACAAATAGTTTAGAAAGCATCTTAAGGTCAGAGACACCCACTCCCACCCAATTTTAAAAGGCCATCCACGCAATAAATTCGAATGAAATGAATGAGGCGGAATTTGGTGGAAAAGTTAGAGATTCGGAGCCACTAAGAGTAAGCGAGGAATGACACCTTGTTTTGTGCTGGTGAAATGGGCTCTCACACCAAAATTTCTTTGCAGTTTTCCTGTTTTATGTTTTTTGAAAAATGTTCGGATTTCAAGGTCGGTACGAACAAGGAAAGTTTTATGTTTGTGGACGTCTAAGTATTTGCAGATTTCACCCGCACCCAGTATTTTGAATACGCTAGAAACGATAACAAAACATTTTACATTAGCGGAAATAATGACTATAGATACACAATATATCGCATTTTTTTCCACCTGAACAACATCTGAGCAAGAACCAGTTCATTTTTACCTACACTATTTGAAACGAGATCCTCACAGAAGATGATGACCACTACCCACTTTATCTGACCCCAACTACAGTGCAAAAACGGACGACATGTTTCCACATAAAGTAATAATTTTTCTACTGATTCATTTAATGACTTTATTACGAACTAAACGAAAATATGAATAAAATAAAATAAAATAACCAAAGAACCAATGTCCTAAATAAATTTGCAGACAGTTTAGGAATTACGAAATGAAGGAACGAAATTTAAGAAGAAAAAGAACGAATATGTTAAGTGAAAAAAGAAAGAAATCATAACAGTGCGTACCCTGCACACACCAAACAAATCCCAGAATCAAAAAGATCACTGAACGTTCAAAGCTATAAGGAAGCAAATAAATTTAGCGTAAAATATCAACAAACCCGACCCCTTAAGGTATACTCTATAAAACAATGTAAATACAACAGAATTTGCGGGAAGAAATATTAAAAACTAGACAAGTGGGAGTTAATCAGATGGGATCGATGATGAAATTAACTGCAGAACGGACAGAAATCCAGGGATGATTGCTCAGCCATTCTGAGGGGAAGAATATGACGACCTTTTGTTTATGTTTTTGAACGGATTGTAGTATAGTGACGTAGTTTATTGCTAGTCGTATGAAACCAAGGTAAAAATATGAAATAGGACTTACGGTTTGTGAATCTAATCCAAAAATTAATCCTAGAATTCAAAATTATAAGTCCTATCACTAAAAGTTCTAATTTAATCCAAGTTCGAATCTCGATGAAGTTCCAATATGGAAGGCGATGACGTCCTCTATAACGAGTTTGTGTTGATGTGTCAATAGTTCTTTTTGAGTCACCAGGAATATAATTACGGCTTTTGAATTCCGAATAATTTAGTGAATGTCTTTGTCCAAGAATTTCATTGAAGAAAAGTATTTTCCAGGGTGAATAAATTATTTTAAATACGAAAATCAACTCAGATGGCAACAACAAGACAAATACCTTGAGCCCAAAGGTATATTTTTACGACTAAACCAGAAAACACTGAAACTGAGAATTAAACCCAACTTAAACGTCATTTTGACACTCGTGATGGGTCACATGTTCACTTACTTTGTCCGAACAGCGCAGTAAAAAATATGTCATTTATCACGTAGGCTACTATAGCCTAGCTAAGAATCTGATTTCCACACTGGAAATCAATTTAAAAATAAAACGTTGTTTATTCAGACTAACACGTAGGAGAAGCATGACCTTGATTACAACCAATGATTTTCACTCAGTGTTTACAAAATCTCAGAAACAAGGTCAGCTAAAAATATAACTGAGCAACAGACTGCGTGTTTATCAGGTCAAAACAGAAAACTGAATTTTCCGAAAAAAAAGTCAATTCCAGTGAATAGAGTTATCATTACAATAACGCAATGAAATAGAAATAAAATAAAAGAGAATTTAAAACTAACACACAAACAATTAAATTACATATACGTAACACTGTTACAGTAACTATTTATATATTAAGAACGTATGTGTCAATCCAAGTATATTGGCAATAGAAACTCAACACGAGGAAATTAAGGATTTATTCAAATCTTAACTTGTTGTATCAGTCAATAATTAAATCAATATAACAGAATTTGCATGCTCTCCCATTTCACCGCTAATTAGAATGGCTCTTTGTCTTCCTCATTCTTGATGATTTTCCACAGATTAAATCAACCGGAAAATGCATTTCTCTGTCAAAATTTTATCATGCTAAGGCAGTACACAGTACTCTCGTGTACTGATAACAAATAGGCCAACGTTGTCAAGGGTGAACTGACAGGGTTTCAGTTCACCCTTGGCAACTTTGGTATATTTGCCATCAGTGTTCGCAACCTGCTACACGAGGTGGTGGTTATTTTTAGGAATTTACTTGTGCTCTAGCATGTTCCCTTACTCCTGCAAAATAGTCTCGTAACCCTTTTAACTGCAGCTCATATTACATACGTCCGCTTTGAACTTTCTGTGTAGATAGATGTACGTCATCATCGCTGTAACATCCGAGCACTGTCTTTAATTTCCATTCACAGAACATATAACGATGGGTTTCTTGAAATAAATACTAGAATTGGATATTTTTGTTATGTTGTCATTGCCTGAAGTCGTATCTGATAGAAAGCCATTATAATTATTTTATGTACCTGACCATTGTTCATATAGCACGTGTGTAACATGGGTCTGCTTGCTCCAGATTCCTGAACATTTGCTCATGAAAAGGCCTCATATATTAGTGATGGCTGAATTCTGTTCCATATGATAGGGATTATCAGGTTGATCTGCTGAGATGGTTCTGCTTAAGATATCCTCCATGGTTCCCTTAAATGTTTCGACCATGCCATCGCTATGGGAGTGGAAGGATGTAATGTTTGTCTTGTCTATGCGTACATATACACACACTCTGAACGAGCTTTGATTCAAACTGGCGGTCTCGGTCGGGATGCAGCTGACGTAGAAAACCAAAACAATAAATAAAATGATTGCCAAATAAGTTGGCCACCTTTGAAACCTCTTGATCTGGCGTAGCGTAACATTCAGTCCATTTAGTAAACTGATCCGCTACAACCAGCATGTATTTTTTTCCAAAGTAGATTCTGGAAGTGGACCTATGATGTCCATATCCACATGATCCACTGAAGCCCCAACAATGCACTACTTCACTTTTCCTCGGTCTTGATATCGTGTTTTTTCTGCCTAGTTTGGCACTCTTTGCATCATGCACACTATTCAGTCTTGCATCTGTGCCAAAAAAATTCCGTTTGGGCATAACTTGTATTTTGTGTGGTACTATAATGCACTGATGGAATTAAACATCACTGGTTTATAGTCGATGCAGAAGAATTCCATAAACTATGATCACCAAAGTAGCTACTAATAGAAATATGTTCAAACCTCGAGGTATTCTACAACTTGAACAGTTGCTTCATACTGGCAATTTTTACATGTGATTTTGATACCATCCAACTTTTTTACAACTTCAAATGCTGTTACATATTGACGATTTCTACATGCGATTTTGACACCATCCAAACAGTTTACAACTTCAAATTCTACTACATATTGACAATTTCTACATGTGTTTTTGACACCATCCAAATATTTTACAACTTCAAATGCTGCTACATACATACAATTTCTACATGTGATATTTTACAACTTAAAATGTTGCTGTATATATTTCTACATGTGATTTTGACACCTTCGTAATATTTTACAACTTCAAATGCTGCTACATATTGACAATTTCTACATGCGACTTTGACACCATCTAAGACAAATGATTGTATGAATTAATTATGAAAGCCGAATGCATTTTTATACGCCTCTTGGAGCCTTGCATGCATATAGATGTAGGCACTGTACATGTTCCTAATTACTTGGGTCACACACGCATTTGTTCTATAATCATCCATTTTATTGCGATCTTCCAATTTGCCTCTTATTATTGTAATATTAGGGTCAAGGTTCGAAGATAGTTACCTGAAGTAAATAACATCATCCTGTCAATAACTGGTATTCAGTATTTTAACTATTTCTCATTCACTTTTCTGTCTATGTCGCTATTTGTAAATATTGAAATAGCGCTCTATGTGTTTTTGAAAATTGCGATTCTTTATTTTCAAATATGCATCCTAATCTTAGCAAACAAACGAGTCACAGTAACTGCAAACATTTGGTTGCAGTTAGCAGTACTCGGTACTTTAATATAAGGTACGGCATTTTTTAAATACAAAAAATTCAGTTTAATTTCTCAAAATGAACAGTTATTTTTAATGTTGGAAAAGACACCGTGTCAATGAGTTATAACCTGAAATTCGTGGGCCAGAAAAGTGATAATATTATATTTTACCCAATTTTTGACTTTTTCCTATGTTTTTAATCAACGAATCTGAAAAATACAGAAAAGACAGAAAGGTAAAGCCAACTGTCACAACCTATATAATTGTCTGTCCCAAGTATTGACAAGAACAACTCAACTCTGGGCAATAAAGGATCAAGGGTGGGGGTGGGGGTGAAAAACAATTGAAAAGTTAAAAAAGCCCGGAAAAAGTCTATGCTAAAGTATAACTGTTCATATCAAGGGACTGATGTTGTTTTATATTAAGACTTGCAATAACTACATTTCTTTGCAAGGTTATTAAAAAAAGATGTAAGATGTAGGATCCTCAGAAAATAAAAGATGGTATTCAAATCGGATGTGTGTCTTATAGATTGCTTTTGTTTTTATGTGTTTGTGATCACAGAAAAAAAATAACAAGCATTGAAATATTTAATGTACATTTTGACCTAGATGGACTATATTTGCATCATTTTCAAACACTTTCTCAAACATATGATATCGTGAGTGGTCAACATTACAACTAGTATATTAAATGTCATCAAAATAAATTATTTTAAAAATATGATTAAAATCTGACAAATAAGAATCACTTTATCTGATTAATTTTATCTGGCTTCTTCATAGCAACGTTAGCTCGAGTATTCAGTTTAAATCTTGCAAGACCACTAAGCCTCAAAAACGTGATTGACATCACACATGCATACATATGTATGTATGTATCTAGCCACGTCATTCATGTATTAATGTTGCGCCTGGTCGATAGGAACGTGAACGTTTGCGATTTCACAAAAGACCCTAAACTATGGCAAACCCAGTAATAGAATAAAAATAATATGTTCTTACTTTTCTCTAAAATGACTAACGGCGTCATAAACTGTTTTACTAAGTGAAATTAAATCATCTGTACTTCTTTGATGACATTAATGAAGCCATGCTTCAGTCTCTATCTTATCCGATTACATTTAAAACTGTTTACTTTTATTTGCGTCATTCTCGGGGTGGCCACACCTGCAGATATTAATAGTCTGCGTATCTTTTCATCTACCGTATATACTCGCTTGTAAGTCGAGTCAACCTCAAACAACACAGACCCAGATCTGCCGTCACATGATTGGGCTTCAGATCTGGGTCTGTGCAGTTTCTTTGCAGTAGTCAGAAGAACAAACAACATAGATACTGATATGCCTGTGCATTATGAAACCGAAATTTAACGTCTATGTTGTTTGCAATTGGATTTGCTTATAAGCAAGTTTATTTGATACTTTGCGACGCAATATGCAATTTACGGTCATTGTTTTCATTAACACAAAGTCTTTTGACATTCAGGATATTTCTCCGCGTTTTCTGTTAATAAACACAAAATATCTTGAAACAGGGTGGCATAACTTGCTTTATGATGATGTCAGAAGCGTTAAAGTCTACAGAAAATATCCGTAAGTAGGGATAGTTCTGTCTGTATAAAATAATCTATTTATTCATTAACACATATTTACAATGAATCATTTAAACATAAGGGACAATTTGCAAATAGTTCATTTCAATTTTGTACCGTGCGTATTTCTATCTATGTTTCTACCCTCAATGTCTTTATCTCCTTATTGTTTTATGAAAACTTTATTTATTTTTTTTAAATGCATATTTCGACAACGTCAACGAATAAATAATCTCTCCTTGGCACCTGTTACGAACTGAATAAATTTAGTGGACCTATACGGAAACACCTTCTGATCGGTGAAGTAGAGGGAATATCTCTTTCGGTTGCATTGACTAGAGATAAGAATGTTCAGTAGGAACCATGGATGTTTCAGGTCGCCATGTGGTCGCTGCAGCCATTATAATGCTCTTTGAGATCTTGACTTTTGCGTACAATCGTTTGTGATTCGAAAACAAGAAGGTTGCAAACATCGACCGGGTGTCAATTTCCAACGTTAATCCCTCTGTCTGTTGATTGATTGGCCTGTAAGAGAAACATTCTCTTTCCTGAATGCCATTGTTTGTAGGTGAATTTTGAAACAGCGCAAGCAACTCTCCATGGACTTCTTGGGTGGCAGTGGCCGCCAGCATCGCTCGTCGTCTAGGCGTCGTTGCGCTGTAGATGTCCTTTTCCTGTAATGATTCTGTTGTGCTACTAGTCCTTTTCTTCTCCCAGTTTTCAAAAACAATGACTTCTTCTCCCTCTTCACTTGCCATTTGCGATGTTGCCAATTGTACAACTTGAGATATTGCGCAAACACATTGGCGGCAGGATTAAACCTCACTTTACGCATACAATGGTATGTACCGCATGCGAAGGACTCCTTGCATACATCAGAAAATACGTAAGACCAGTGGGTGTCGATGTCGCTCAAAAACTGTATTTTCTAAATCTGTGTTTTTACTTTCCATCCAATTAGGGAGAAGGCATGCTAATTTGACCTCAAAACTGGAGGGTAAATTAGCAGGAAATGCAGATCATAACTATTCACCATAATCTTAAAAATGTACTCTCGATGTGATCATTCCTATAATCAATTCTGAAATTATTTCCCGAATTCTTGGGGTTCAGAGGTCACCACGTGTCTGTCATTCTTCGAACTTTGTTCGAATGCAACCAAACAAGGTGGCATTGTTCTAAATCGGCACTCGTGCGACTCAGAAAAATTTTTAGTTGACTTCTAGAACGATAAGACGCGAAAGTGTGATAAAAGAATGATAAGATGTAAAGGTGTGATAAAACTTTCTATCTGTAAAACTTCGACGCTGGCAATGGCTAATCCATGTGAAGGGGGCCCCGGATTGCCAAGTGATCTTAGGCGCTCGGCGACAGGCTGATCTCGCCATGCATCGATCCAAAAACCTCACAGCCCTATAAAACGAGAGACGGGAACATTAATAAGATAAAATAATAATAACTAATGCAAAAGGCGTACTGGCTGAAACTAATACAAATCTAACAAATGTAGGAACACAACCGAAACAACACGGGATACAGGGATTGTGCTCTCAAAATTAGAAGCAAGGACGGTGTTGCACCAATACTATCAGGCTAACGCGAGGTATTATGGGTCACCTCGGAGTATCTGAAAATGGAGCACAGCTTAATCAATAGGGACATGGGTCACATTTATATTTTCTATATAGTCTCCACGTTTGTTTCTCAGTAGTGAACTATGATCTGCACCCAGATCGTTATAAATCATATGTTAATCTATAGCATCTTCAAGGATGAATTCATAGTGAAGTTCTTGTCGTAGGCTGGGCTGTAAACAAAGCATCGTGTAAATGGATCAGAGATTTTACTTCTGGATTAGGATCAATGTCTCAATACTCACAGACAACCACACCATGATCCTCAGCTTCTAAAGAATAAACAATTACCTTTCAATCAGTACCCAGAATGCCTAAATCTAACTCTTTTATCATCAACAAATAGAGACATTGACTGGAACAACATTCGTGGGTACCGAACCGGAAGTAATAACTGTGACCAGACTACTGTCAGGCCAAATTATATATGGCCAATTTTAGTCAAACTATTATATTTACATGCCACACCTATTTCAACGTTACACACGAAGTTTGTTTGATTTTCATGGCAAACAAAGTGTTTGAGAGCTGACAGAAAGTGTGTAATGCTGGTGTTGCACAGGGTGCAAGTTTTGGGACTAGTGCTCATGAGAAACCAAAACTAAATTTGACATATCTTCCTTATCTATAGGATTGTTTTCAATGCAGTAAAAACTTTATAGCAATACAAGATAAATTCTATATGAAAATTTGCTTGAAATATAAAAACATCAATAAATTCAATTTTGAATAAAAATTAAAAAACATATTTACATTTCGAACACTAAATTTTAATGAAAAATAACATTTTCATACAAATTTTAAAATTCAAACTGACAAGTAATTGCAAAATGCCTGTTCAAATGCATATAGGTGTATAGAAACAATGACAAGTGCTGTGTTCACACATTTATTTTGTCAGGTACTCAGGCAATAGTAAGTATAAATAATAACGCACTCTAATTTCGCAATTTAGCGGGACCAATACCATGTTTTGTAGCAAAAATGCATTGCGTTCAATTCTCAATAACCGCAAAAGATGTCAATGCAGTAGGAAAGTCCAACTCCAGGAAGGCTCTATCTAACTTAAACACACACACACACACACACACACACACACACACA